>CATKHM010000428.1:0-19332 GCA_949751825.1 Blepharisma undulans
TGAAAGGTTTATCGAATGAGAATTTCATTGATTTTGTTAATATTCAAATGCTATAAAATTATATCAGAATATATCTTTAAAGATAAAGAATTATTAATAGGTAAAGTCGATTACTTGAAGAATAATAATTTATTGATATACACAATAAATGCTAAGTTTCTAAAATGTAGTTGAAAATTGATTTTTAAGTTTGTAATTAAGTTCATTATAAAAAGTCTAATTGGGAGTAAATAAACCTGAGTTATTAATTTTTTAGGTAAAAATTCGAATCATAAATATTCTTAATTATCTATGCTCTTTCTTTTAGATTTAGTTTTATAACTAGAGAAATTTGACTTGTATAACGCATATTATTTTATTTTGCATAAGCATTTATCACGTCATTTTAATTAAAATTTACAAGATCAAAATATATTAGATTTTTATTTTTTAAGCTTATATTTGATAAAATTTATAAAAACTAAGCTTTATAAATTGATTAAATATCATCAATATCTATTTTCACTGAGAATTTATTTTGCTAAATTTTCAAAGAATTAAATAAAAGATGATAAAGTCACAATTTGTCATTTTATATCCTTTATGGGTATAATTTACGATTGCAGCTATTCTTAGCTGTATTAAACTTCTTCAGTTATAATCCTTTCATATAAATGGCATAATTTAGGACGGATCATAATGCGCAGAGGAAAAATAATAAAATTAGCATATTGAAAATTTTGAGTCATGAAAGACTTTAATAAAAGCTATGAAATAGAGAGAGATATATATATCAGACTGAAAATTTAATTTTTTAAATATTTTGTATTTGCATAGATAAGAAGTTTTAAGATTGATAATTATTGATACTTTTTTGATCTTTGCAAAATAATATGCTTTAATAGCATAAGTTCTTAATATCAAATGGACACATCAAAAAACGAGATTAGGATATCAAACACCATAGGGTTATCAAAATACATCACCGAAGTTTCCACTCTTTTAGAAAAAACAGGAAAAGCTAAAATCACTGCAATAAATTCAGCTATTCCTCATGCTGTCAAATTAGTTGAATTTATCAAGCACCATGTCAAAGGAATTCACCAACTCAACTCATTTGAAAGAGTTGAAGGAACCAGTAAGACAAGAGTCATTTTCTTGCTAAGCTTATCTCCTCTTGATTCAAGAGATAAAGGCTATCAAGATCCGATCCAAGAATCAGAAGTCAAAGAAATGAGCTTCAGTGAGCTCAAACGAGCTCGGTCAAAATCAGAATGGGGAGAAGGAAAGCGGTATCAAGAAAGATGAGAACCAGAAAGTAAAAGCATAGAAGAAAATAAAGAAAGACATTCAATCAAAATACTAAGAGGAATATCTTCAGAAAAAAGACTCTGTAAAAATATTTTATCTAGTGCGAAAGTTTCATCACATGAAAATGCTTCATTTCGTGGAAACAAATCAACTCTCCAAAAGCTTGCAGACAATAAAAAAATTTCTGAAATGAATAAATACACTAAATTACCCCCAAAACAAGAAGAATCAACCAGATCTGCATATGAAATTGTTGTAAGCACAAAAACAATGCCTAATCATTATATCAAACAAGCTTTGCTACTTCTGAGAAAAGGCCAAGTAAGAACTATTGTGATTAAAGCCACCAGGCCTGCACTTCAGAGAGCAGCCCAAATATGTGGAGAAATCAAGAAATACGAAGCTGGAATGCACCAAGAAATTAAGATCAACAAAAATATTATTAAAGATGAATCCACTTTAAATATGCCAGAACTTGATGAAACTGCCAAGGAAAGGGTTATTGATGTATTTGAAATAACCCTCACAAAGGACGTCTCTGACACAGGGGAGAATATAAAAACCAACAATTAAACAATAATTTTTAAATGCATTTTATATTATGCTTTACAAGACGTGAGTTTTGGCTTGAGTTTTTGGAATATCAAGCTTCTCTTTCAGCTGAAATTGGAGCAATCACTTAGAAATCATTTGGATATTGAAAATAGTTCAATCAGCTATAAGCATTAGTTCATAATTTTATAGAATAACCTGCTTATGTTTCCATTTAATTTACTTTAACCAAATATAGAAAATTTTCTATTTCAATTAATAGCATGAAAGACTTACATATTGACTATTTCTTTGTTTAGATCTCATAAAGAAATTGATCTATATTCTTCTGAAGAAGTAAACTCTCAAAAATTTTAATTATTTAATCGAGGAATTTTGTGTTGAATATTCCATCAAAAAATCTTCAATTGATCAGACTTGTTGATTTTTTTAATTATAAAATTTTATAGTAAATAATCTGTTCTAAAGACTTTTTATAAATCCTATTTATTGCCATATCTACATTAAATTTATCAAATTCGGCCTAATTAGCTAGTGGTTATAATAAAATAATGAAAAATCTCATCGTTTGAGCTTCTGTTTTCATTGTTGTCTTCTTAAAATCTGCGTCGTCCAATCTTCATCAATTTGTCTTAAAATCCCTTGTTGAAAGCATCCCAGAAGGAAATTTATACCAGCCGTTAAGAATTCATGCTCAAATTGTTGAAGATTCCTCCAGCACTGCTGAAATTTATGCAGTTTTACATTCAAAACTATCAGTTTCAGCAAAAATCATCTCTGATTTGTTACTGACCAGGCCATCAGTAGATAAGATCAGGCTTGGTGAAAATAATCAATGCGCTGACATCTTGCTAAGTAAGATAATCCAGAGGGAAGAGATTGATGCAGATATAGTTATATTTGCTCTTAACTATAAAGAGAATGATGAAATCATTACCGCAAAGAAATGCGAAGTAAGTGAAAATAATTTTATAAGGGTGATTGCCTTAGAAGTTAATATTGAAGAATTCAATAAGCTTGAAGAAATTTCACAAGTAAAAGAGCTTTGCAATGCAATCTCAAGAGTTTTGTATAGAGATGAAGAAGGAAGAGATACTCTTATGAGCAAAATAGGTAATTATTTTGAGGTAGAGGAAAAAATAGAAGAAAGAAAAAAATTGGAAGAATGTTCAAGCAACTGTTTGGTTTGTGGAGATAATGGAGTTTGCCAACAGTGCGATAAAAGGTATTATCTCAAATATCCTCCAGAATGCATACCTTATCCAGAACTGTGCGCAACTTGTGAAGATTGGACAGGAGTATGCACATCATGCTTAGATCCAGCTACCATGAGACTTGTTGGAGCATTTTGCTACTGTGTCGAAAATGCCTCTTATAATAGCACCTCTCAAAAATGTCAATGCAATTCCGGTTACTTCGGCAACCCCAGTCCTTGCAAAGCCTGCAAAAGCAACTGCAAAACCTGCATTGATTCTGCTCAAAACTGTCAAGAATGTTCAGATCCTTCTCATATGACACCTGCCCCAGATTGCCAGTGCCCAGCTAATTCTTTTCTTTATGACTGGAAATGTTTTTGTAATATAAATTACATGTGAACTTCTGATACAGTTTGCTCAATCTGCGCTCCTCAGTGCTGGGGTTGTTCTGGGTCTGTAGAAAATTGTGATGGGTGCATGGATCGAGCTCGCATGACAGATGCTCCAGAGTGCGCCTGCAAGCCCAATTCAAGACTTATAAATTCTTTTTGTTATTGCGATGATGGCTTTTATTTTAATTATGATGACATTGTATGTGCTCCTTGTTATAGTGGCTGTGCTGCATGCTATGACTACAGGAAATGCTCAAGCTGTATAGATCCTATTCACATGTCAGCTGCACCAGAGTGTAATTGCCCAGATCATAGTGTCCTTCAAGGGGATTCTTGTGTTTGTTATCCTACCTATTTTTATATTTCGGACACTATCTGTTCTGATTGCAATTTAAATTGTTTTAAATGTGATGGGAGTCCTGATAATTGTACAGTGTGTAGGGATCAAAACCATATGTCGCCTGCCCCAGAGTGCCAGTGCCCAGAAAATTCATGATTGACGCTTAATGGTTGTTTCTGCAACCCCGGATTCTTTTACCAAGGAGCAATATCTAAATATTGTGCAGAATGCGCTCCTCAGTGTTATGAATGCTGAAGTGTTTCTACAAATTGTGACAGCTGCAATGACGCATGGCACATGACAGAAGCTCCTGCTTGCAGATGCATAGAAAATACCTATTTAAAAGATGGGAAATGCATATGCTATGACTCGAATGCTAACAATGATTTTACCAAAGAATGTGTTTGCAATGATGGATATATTGAATATTCATCAATTTGTGTAAGCTGCAGCTATTTTAATATGTCTTGAAATCCAGATTTAAATGTCTGCATTTGTAATGATCCGAATGCGTTTTTTAATCCTCAAACTTTTCAATGCCAATGCAATGATGGCTATTTTTATATGCAAGAAATCTGTACTAAATGTATTATACCTTGTCTAACCTGCACAACTTTTAGTAATTGTACATCATGCATTGATAATACCTTTTTGGTTCCTAAAACTATGACTTGTAGGTGTTTTGATTCTCACGCTTATTTCAATATGATGACTCAAACTTGTCAATGTAATCCAGGATTTTATATGCCAGGACCAGATACGTGTGAGCCATGCGCCGCTCCATGTGCTCAATGCTCTAATTCAGCTATGTTTTGTACGGAATGTGATGATCCTACAAATATGGTTTTAGAAATAAATACAGGTGCTTGCAGATGCAAAGAGATTACTTATAAGTTTAACCCGTTGCTGAAAATTTGTCAATATGAGCCTGGATGCAATGTTCCTCAGAGCAATATCGTAATAAACATTAATTTCAATTTCAATTTCAATTTCTAATCATGTATTATTCAATATGATTGTTCTAATTTTTAAAAATTCATGTGTCTTAAAAAGAAAAAGTCCTTCTTTCAAAAGTATATAATCCTGATGTTGTTTGTAGGCAAATTTTGTTGTAACTCTTGTAGAAACATCAATTCGATATAATAAAACATTTTACACCAGCAGTATGAGTGTAAGTTGAGCATTTCTCTGTAGCTAGAAGTAGATAATATTATATGCTACTACAAAACTGATGCTAAAATCTTAAAGCTGCACCTGAAATCTTGTTTGTAAACAGTTGGAGAAGAAGAACATTTATTTAATTAATTTTTACTAATACGAGCATATATAGGTTTTCTTGTAAATTTGGATTTATAAAAGGTATAATAGACTATTTACCAGATCTACAATTGATTATCCACAATTTTTCTATTTAAGATAATGATAGTAAAAATGACCAAAATAATTGTAATTTGGATTTCTGTCTTCATTGTTCTCTGTTTAAATGATCCCTCAAAACTTGACTTAAACAATAGTCAATTTATACTAATAAGATTATAAAATTTAATAAATAAAGATTATTTACCAATCTACAATCGAATCTCTCCATAATTTTCTGCTTGCTAGTGGCTATAAAAAATAATGAAAACAGTTGCTATTTTGACTTCTATCTTTATTGCTTCATGCTTAAGTTCTACTTCCTCAAATCTTGACTTAAAACATAGTCAATTTATCTTAAAATCCCTTAGAGAAAAAGTCTTTCAAAATTACTATTACAAGCCTTTAACAATTCTCACTAAAATGATGGAAGACTCATTCAGCGACAATGAGGTTCACAATGTTTTGAATTCAAGCTTGGCTCTTTCATCAAAAATCATTTCAGACTTACTACTAACGAAGTTACCCACAGAAAAGATTACTCTTGGGAAAAATAATAAATGTGATGGCATCCTATTAAATCAAAAAATTCAAAGAGAAGATATTGATACAGATATTGTGATATATGCTATCAGCAATGAAGAAAAAGCCGAAATCATAACCTCAAAGAAATGTGAGATAGATAATAATAATTTTACAAGAGCTATTGCACTAGAAATTAACCCTGAAGGATTCAAAATGCTAAAAGATTATTCCCGATAGAGCAACTTTGCATTGCAATTGCAAATGTCCTCTATGGAGATGAAGAAGAAGAAAGGCAAGCTCTTATAGGAGAAATAAGTGAATATTTTTATAGAGAAGAAAAAATAGGAAAAACAATAGTTTCAAGAACTTGCCAAGTTGGAATAGGCTTTTGTACCGCTTGTGCTGATGTAAATAAATGCTCAAATTGTACTGAAGGTTATTCCGTATTTGATGGAGTTTGCCAAATGTGTATTCCGCCTTGCAACTCTTGTAAAAATAAACCAGATTATTGTTTATCATGCTATGATCCTGATCATATGAATTTGGAAGACGGGCAATGCAATTGCAAAATCCAAGGAATGATTTTTTCCAATGATAGCATGTCATGTGCCTGCCCTCCGAATTACTTATTGAAAGATGGGGTTTGCAATTTATGTAAATGGCCTTGCAATGGCTGTAAAGATACAGTTACAAATTGTTTACGCTGCTCACCAGGAATGGCATTACAAACAGATGGATCTTGCAAATGTTATGATCCTGATAGATATATTAGCTATACAACCCGTAATTGTGAATGTAATGAAGGCTATTATAATAATGCAGGAAAATGCAATAAATGCGGCCCACCTTGCCGAGTATGCCAAAGCATAGGATGCACAGCATGCTATGATGAAAAAAATATGAATTTACTCTATGGTGGATGCCAATGCAGTGGCAGTGGCCAATACTTCAACTTGGATACACTCAAATGTGAGTGTATAACTGGATATTTTGGTTATTTTCAAGATTATTTAATTTGCAATAAATGTTATCAACCATGTTTCAGTTGCTCGAACTTTACTTTTTGCACTCAATGTGGACCTTCAATGACATTGAATCCAGAAAAAGGCACTTGTACATGCAAAGACCCTAATTCTCATCTTTCTTCACAGTCTACCTGTGTTTGTGATGGAGGCTTTACTTTAATTGATGGAATATGTAAAGCTTGCGATTTGAATTGCGATACATGTACTAATTATACTGATTATTGCACTAGATGTGTGGATTATTCGAATATGCATTTGTCTCAAGGAATATGCAGATGTTGGGATCCTCACGCTTATGTTAGCAAAAATTCTAAAAAATGTGAATGCATTCAAGGATATTATTTAGCAAGCTCAGGAGTATGCGAACCTTGTACAGCACCTTGTGCTGAATGCACTAAATCAGAAAAATTTTGTACCAAATGCAATGATTCAGAGAATATGAGATTGGATTCTAAAATAGGTATTTGTAAATGCAAGGATACTAATGCAAATTTTAACCCTTGGATGAAAGCTTGCCAAAATAAACCAATCTGCGATTGTATTAGCGCTTTCGAATGTTAAGCATAAAAATAGCTTAAATATATTGGATAATCTAACAGTAATATTTAAATGGAATGCTTTTTTTAATAATTTCATTTTATTGCAAATGATTAATATGAATTATCTATTCTAGCTTATTTTAAAAGCTTTAATTGGGAAAATGAGAGCTTGATATGGCGATATATTATGGTATGATTTGATTTCAGGCAATATCATTATTAAAGTAATTTTTCATTGATACAACTCCTTCCCGGTCAAATTATTGTAGTTTTCTAAATTATTGCTTTTTCTCAAAAAGCTTTTCATTTGAGCTAAGCTTTAATAAAAGATTAAATTTTTTGATTCGTCTTCACCTGAAATGAAGCTAAATTTGATTTAGTTTTAAGTGACTCTGAATATATAGTGAGTAATTAAATAAGTTTATAGTTAAAGATTTTATCAATCTACAATTGGCATTATCCATAATTGTCCTTATTTACTAGTGGTTTTAAAAATGATGAAAGCACTTGCAATTTTGGCTTCTATCTTCATTCCTCTATGCTCAAGTTCAGCTCCGTCAAATCTTAGCTTAAAATCTGGTCAGTTTATTTTAAAATCCCTTATAGATAAAGACTTGCAAGACTACTATTATCAGCCTTTAAGGATCCGCACCAAAATAATAGAAGATTCATTTAGAGACAGCGAAATTCATAATGCTTTAAGTTCAAGCTTGGCTGCTTCAGCAAAAATCATATCAGATTTACTACTCACCAAACTTTCCACAGAAGAGATCAAGCTTGGTAAAAACAATAACTGTACCGAAATCCTTTTGAGTCAAAAAATTCAAAGAGAAGACAATGATGCAGATATAGCAATATTTGCAATCAGCAATAAAGAAAAAGTTAAACTTATTACCTCAAGAAAATGTGAAGTCGATATAAATAATTTCATAAGAGCTATTGCTCTAGAAATTAATCCTGAAGAATTCAAAAAGTTAAAAGATTATTCACAAGTAGAAGAATTTTGCATTGAAATTGCAAATGCACTTTATGGAGATGAGGAGGGAGAAAGGCAAATACTTATGGAGGAAATAAGTGTTTATTTTTATGGAAAAGAAAAAAAAGGAGAAATGCAAGCTTCAGCAGCTTGTCAAGTTGGAAAAAATTTTTGTACCGCTTGTGCTAATGCAAATAGATGCTCAAGCTGTATTGACGGTTATTCTGTTTTTGACGGGGTTTGTCAAATGTGTATTCCGCCTTGCAACAGTTGTAAAAATAAGCCAGATAATTGTTTATCATGCTATGATTCCAAGCGCATGGTCTTGCAAAATGGACAATGTAGTTGTAAAATTGAAGGGATGCTCTTTTACGAAAATATTCTAGCTTGTGCATGCCAACCTAATTACTTATATAAAGATGGAGTTTGCGATATGTGTAAATGGCCTTGTAATGGCTGCTTAGAAAAGGTTACACATTGCAAATGATGTGCAGATGGCTTGGACATAACTTCTAAAGATGGAGATTGCAAATGCCATGATCCTAATGCATATATCAGCTATACAACTCACAAATGCGAATGTAATGAAGGGTATTATAATAATGCAGGAATTTGCACTAAATGCGGCCCACCTTGCCGAGAATGCGAAAGCTTGGGATGTACAGCTTGCTATGATGAATTGTATATGAAGATAGTAAATGGAGGATGTCGATGCAAAGATCCTGCCGCTTATTTCGACATAAATTCACTTAAATGTAAATGTTCTGCTAACACTTTTAGGAATGATTATGGGGTGTGCACTTTTTGTAGTTATCCATGTAGTTTTTGCACGAATTCTACTTTTTGTACTGTTTGTAGACCTTTAATGACATTAGATCCAGATGCAGGAACTTGTACATGCACAGATCCTAATTCTATTTCCAGCACTAATTGTGACTGCAAGCCAGGCTTTGTTTCAATTCAGTCAAAATGCAAAGCGTGTGATGTGACTTGCAGGCTATGCTCTCGATCTACTAAAGAGTGCATTGGTTGTATTGATCCACCGAATATGTATTGAAATCAATTTGATTCAACATGCAGGTGTTGGGATCTTCATGCTTCTGTAAATGAAAAATCCAAAAAATGTGAATGCATTCAAGGATATTATTTATCAAACTTAGGAGTATGCGAGACTTGTACAGCACCTTGTGCTGAATGCACTAAATCAGAGAATTTTTGTACCAAATGCAATGATTTTGAGAACATGAGCTTGGATTCTAAAATTGGTGTTTGTAAATGCAAGAATTCTAATGCAAATTTTAACCCATGGACGAAAGTTTGTCAAAATAAACCAATCTGTGACTGCATAAGTGCATTCGAATATTAAATATGAATTTAACTTAATATTTAGATAATTTAGTGGTAATATCTGATGTTTTTTTCAAATAAGACTTAAAATGACTTATAAGAATTATCAAAATTTCTTCACTAAAAGTATATGAAAGACCAAGCATTAAGATATTCAAAGCCAAGTAATTTAATAAGTTTTCAATTTTAGTTTGAGCCATATATTAATTTTAAAATTTAATTTCAGACAAAAATCATTAGTAAATTTTACTAGTTTAAGTGTTTTCTTTTCAATTTAGCTTCATTATACTGATGTATAGAATATTATATTATTCACAAACTTGACTATATTTAAGAATTAGTATGTGATTAACAAAGCACTAGAGAAATTGGAAGCTGAAAAGTTAAATGAAGGTTCCTTTTCACAAATATGACTATAATTTTTATTAATTTGATATACATAATCGTCAAATGTCTATAAATTATAATCAAAATAGGAAGTTAAGATTTTATAATTTTTATTGCTTATCTATTGTAAATCATTTAATCAATGAGAGAGCAGAGTCAGCATTATCTGTTCTTATTCTTATATAATGTTCCAAACTTAGAATATAAAAACATGAATAAAATTGCAACGATCGAGTCATCATAAAGCAAAGCAGGCCCATTCGGAAGCTGAATTAGAATGAATATGCTGCAAAAATGTGAATTTTAGGCTTAAGATGCCTGGTAAAAAGGGATACCGTTGTTCTTCTCCAGTAGTTTTTCTGAAAATGTGTATGCAAGCATATCCTAACATACGTAATCTTCTATTTAGACTATAGAAGTATTTGAAAGGCTACTGCTGTATCAGAAAGGCGATTTTTAGGATTTCTGAGGGTAAATTAATTTTTATGAATTTGCATTTGCCCAAGAATGAAGACAAGCTAAAATCAGTCATTATTGATTGTGAGTAAAATTAAGAATTTTAATCAGTAATAGCTAAAATTTTTACCACATCTACAATTGAATTTATCCACAATTGTCCTAATTATCTAGTGGTTATAATAAAATGATGAAAATGTTAGCCATTTGGGCTTCTGTCTTCATTGTTCTTTGCTCAAGCTCTGCTCCCTCAAATATCGACTTAACATCTGGTCAATTCATCTTGAAATCCCTTATGAAAAACGATTTTCAAAACTACTATTATCAGCCTTTAAAGATTTACACTAAGGTGATAGATGATTCATTCAGCGATTTCGAGATCACTAAAGCCTTAAGCTTAAACTTAGCTGCTTCAGCAAATATCATTTCAGATTTACTACTCGCCAAGATATCTACAGAACAGATCAGACTTGGTGCAAATAATAAATGTGCTGACATCCTTTTAAGTCAAATAATTCAAAGAGAAGATATTGATGCAGATATAGCGATATTTGTTGTCAGCAAAAAAGAAAAAGGTGAAATTATTACCTCAAAGAAATGTGAGGTTGATGATAATAATTCCACAAGAGCTATTGCTATAGAAATTAATCTAGAAGAACTCGAGATTCTTGATGATGATTCTCAAGTAAAAGAATTTTGCTTTGAAATTGTAAATGCCTTGTATGGAAATGAAAAAGATGAAGAAAAAAAAGTAATTATGAGTGAAATACGCAAATATTCTATTAAAGAAAAAAATACAGAAGATTTAAAAGTTTTAGGAGCTTGCCAAGAAGGACAAAACAATTGCGAGATTTGTGCTGATGCAAATAAGTGCTTAAAATGTGCTAGTGGTTATTCTTTCATTGATGGAATTTGCCAAATGTGTATTCCGCCTTGTAAAAGTTGTGAAAAAACAACGGATAACTGTTTATCATGTTACGATTACAGTCATATGAGTTTGAATCAAGGAAAGTGCAGTTGCACTGGCAGTGGGATGATTTTCAGCCGTCCTAGCCTAATTTGTTTATGCAATTATGGAAATACTTACATTAAAGATGGAAATTGCAAAACATGTAGTTTACCTTGTCGTAGCTGCAAGGATTCAGACTCGTTTTGTACATCATGTTATTATTCATACATGTCTATAAGCTCAACGACAGGAATTTGCTCCTGCTATTCCAATTCTTATTTTAATAATATAACTCAACTGTGCGAATGTAATGAAGGCTACTATAGGGAATGAAATGGAGAATGCGTTGCTTGCGGTCCACCTTGCTTACTATGCAAATCTGGTAAATGTATAGCTTGTTATGATGAAATTCGCATGACCGTCTCCAATGGAATTTGCAAATGCAAATATACGAATTCTGATTTCAACTTTGAAACTCTTAAATGCCAATGCAATTCTGGTTATTTTGATAACGATTCAGGACTTTGCACTCAATGCAATCAATTATGTGCAACTTGCTTAAATTCAGCTAACTTTTGCACATCATGCCCTAATGCATATTATCAGACACTAAATCCAGAAACAGGTACTTGTACATGCAAAAGTGGCTATTTTTCAAATGATCCAGGGGTTTGCATCCAATGCAATCAAATATGTTCAACTTGTTCAAATTCAGCCACATTTTGTACTTCATGCTCGAATTCTGCTGCTATGACGTTAAATCAAGAAACAGGAAAGTGCACATGCAAAAGTGGCTATTTTACAACAAGTACAGGATCATGCACTCAATGTAATAAAATATGCTCTACCTGTTCAAATTCAGCAAATTTTTGTACTTCATGCGCAAATCCTGAAGAAATGACTTTAAATTGTGCTACAGGAACTTGTACATGCACAGATCCTAATTCTACTTATAACCAGGGATCTAATACTTGCCAATGCAACTCTGGCTATATTTTATCATCAGGAAAATGTATATGTAAAGATGGTTATTACACAAACAGTTCAGGATATTGCAATCAATGCAATAAAATTTGCTCTACTTGTTCAAATTCAGCAAATTTTTGTACTTCATGTGCAAATCCTGCTGAAATGACTTTAAATTCAGCTACAGGGGCGTGTACATGTACAGATCCTCATTCTACTTATAACCAGGGATCTAATAATTGCCAATGCAACTCAGGCTATATTTCATATTCAGGAAAATGCAAAGCTTGCACTTTGCCTTGTACTCAATGTTCATCTTCTGATAAATTTTGCACTGCATGTGCGGACCCTTCAAATATGTATTTAAATACTGCTTTAGGGACATGCAGATGTTGGGATCCTTATGCTTCTTTCAATGAGACTTCAAAAATTTGCCAATGCAGAACAGGTTATTATTATTCGGCATGTGCAGGTGTATGCCAACTTTGCGCAGCACCTTGCGCTCAATGCTCCAAATCAGAGACTTTTTGTACTGCATGCAATGATCCTAATAACATGAGCCTAAATCCAACTACAGGCACTTGCAAATGTAAAGATCCTCTTGCTCATTTTAATCCATGGATAAAAGCTTGCCAAACAAAGCCAGGCTGTGACTGTATGAGTTCGTTTGAGCAATATTAAGCTTTAACTTTTAATCAGATTTGAATAATTCTATTTAAACAAAAATGATAAAAATTTACTGAATCCTCTTCATTTTGGATTAAATGCTTAAAAAAAGCATTTTATATGCTTTTGATGAGGGAGTGATATAATATTTAAAAATTCGCTCGAATTAATTGCTATCAATATGCTTAATTATATAAAATTATTTAAATAAGCATTTATAAGAAAATTCCTTCCTTTACGAGTAGCAAAAAATATTTTTTAATATGAAATTTATATATATTGTGAATTTATAATAAATTGATTATAATGAATAGCAATTATAATGAGATTTCTAATAGTTTTATAATATTAAAAGGGTTGAACTCTAAAATAATTTTAATAAATTACTCTATTTTTTAATACCAAATATTTGCATAATTAGTATCAAGTATCGAAAAGTATTTTTCCTTTGTTGGCTTTTATCGAGTTTATTTATATTATGTGATTAAATAATAATAGAGCTAATTTTACTAATAGAAAGAGAATTCATTTTCAAAAATATCTTGCATATAAAACAATTTTCTTATCTTGGCTAAATAAGAACTTACTCCCAGCTTGGTATTTTACAGAAAATAACAATCTCATTTTAATAAGGCATACCAGTTTACTCAAGTATTTTGTTTGAATTTCAAAATAAGTTGCAATTCCCAATGCTATCTGAGCTAAAAATGTAAACCTCTTCAGTAAAACAAATAAAATTAAAATGGGTTATTATTCGAATAACGAAATTACTTATTAAAAATTTCAATTAGGCATCCTTCTTAATTTGAAGATCATCTGCTTTCTTTGTTTTCGCTTTTCTTTTTCTTCGCTTTTTCTTACCTTGATGATCAATATCAGATTTCAACGATTTTGTGTCATCATTATCTTTATCGTCTAAATTTTGCTTTTTGAGTCTTTTATAGTAGGGATGGCTTTCAAAAGTACTTGATTTAAGCATTTCTATTAATTTTTGATCTTCGCTGATTAGAGTATCCAGTGTTATATTATTCAGCAACACTATCTTCCCTGGTTTAGCATTGTATGGTTTGTGAATAATCTTTCAGACTCTGTTATCGCGAAAGCTTTCTGTAATCTTAGCATCACTTTTACCAATTTCAATAATCAGCTTAAGTATGAATTCATCTTCCTTAGTGATATCATAGGAGATATAAGACATTTTAGCTGGAAAATAGCTTGAGTAATTGACTGAGATACCTAACTGCTTAAATTTCTTCTGAACCAAATTCTTAGTTGGATTATCAATATAAGAGATTTTGGCCAGATATAACAGAAATTTCAGAAATTCAGGATCTTCCTTGTCGATATCAGGGAAAGGAATCTCAATGCCATAATCTTTTAAATCCAAATCTGATTGATTATTATTGCTTTTATAATTTGAGCAATAATCTAAATAAAGCTTGTCTTGATTCACTCTATCTTTAAAGTTTTCAGGAGGCTTTTTACTGGAATACAGCTCAATATCGCATATCTTTGCTAAGTTCTCTTTTAATCAGCTTGGATATTCTTTATATGCATTTCAAACTTTCGCTCTGAAACTTTTAGGAGAAAGAAAAGGCCCTTTGTGCTTTAAATCTTTCTTTTTCTTTTGATTAATTTCTTCATCTCTAGAGGATTCAAGTTTTGCATTATAACATTCTTTGTCTAATTTCAACTTTTCTTCAAGCATAATAATTTTATTTTTCTCTTCTTTTAGTATTTCTTTACTATTTTTTGCATCTAAGCCTTTGGATTCTTCTGAATAGCCTACAACAAAAGGAAAATCAGAAAATTCTCTTTCAAGAGATTGAAATGCTTGATTTAAATTACTTTCAAAGCGAAAAATCTCTTGTGTTATTTGGCTTTTCAGATCTCGAAAAACTTGGTAAAGACGTTGCCTTTCTTCAAAGATTGCTTGATTAACATATTTTTCTATTTCTTTTTGAAAAATCTGTGAGGAATTGCAGCTTTCCTTAAGAATTGCTTTCTGCACACAATTTTCTATATAATCTTGAAAATTCTGGAAAAGATGCTGATATTCATTGAGAGCTGTTTGCTTTATGATTTTTTCTATTTCAGGGCAATTTTCTATTATTTGAGAGTCAGCTTGAGAATCTTTGATAAAAGAAGAAGTGAAATATGTTTGCTGCTCTTTATCTACAGAATTCTTCGTTTGGAAAATTTGGCACGACTTGAAATCTTTTGGTTTAGGTTTCAAGCTTGATTTTTCATTATCTTCTTGTTTTCCCCGATTATTTAATGAACATCTCCAGATATCAGTAGGTTCCAGAGAAATTGATTTAAACTGGTTTTCCGCATTAACTGTAATACTATGACCCTTGCAAATTTTTATATCCTTATATCCCGCCATATCTAAATTTGTAGTGAGCAGCGGCTTATGGCAATTTTGTGAAGCTGAAGGATCTTGCGATTTATTTCTGTCCAGAGCAGCAATAAGTGCAGAAATTACTGAATTTGGATGGCTAACTCTTAATTGCTGAGAAGGTACATGAGATGAAGAATTTTCCAGGATATGGGAGTAGCGATCTTCTCCTGAAGCTGGCTGATCCATAATTTGCTGTTTCCCTGTAGACTTTTCAGATGCTTCTGAAGTTTTGTAAGTGTAATTTGCTGCATTATAAGCTGGATTAATTGTTTGGGTACTGCTCTTTCGAAATGGAGTGCTGTCTTTTTCCATTTATTTATATTATTAATTAATTATATCTTTTATTTATACTTGAAATGAAAAATCAGAAAAGATGTATATAAAATTCCATCAAAATGTGCTTATGGAAGCCAAAACCCCGTTTATTACTAGAAAGAAGAGCATCTAGTTGTAAATTCAGCTAATTTAATCCGCCTGATTTTCTGAAAGAAATTTTATAAATTATTTAAATACTCAATTTTATATATAACGTAATGTTTGCAACAACAATCTACTTTTACAGCCTATATTGATTTGAAATATACTGAGATTTATTATAATACACAATAAAAATCCAAGCAAATAAGCAATGACGTTATCTAAAAGAGATAAGAATGCTTATAGAAATATATGACAAAGACAAGACTCTCATAACAAATGATATGAGAATTATGAGATATTTTGAAATAAGTGAAAGCCGAAACATTCATTTGATTGAATACTTATGTCTTATAAAAAAAAAAATCTGGTAGAAATCTTTGAATGCTTTTTTCATTAGCTTCTAGGCTTATCATAAAAGCTGATAATTTTAGTCCCAAATTTTAATCCAGATTATTTGTGTGAAAAGAAATAAAAAGGTATTCAAATTATATGCCTTTGTCTCAACTATCGATATGCAAAGATCTTAATGACGAATAAAATTAAGGATCATGCATCAAACAACTAAATGATAAGTGATGAAGTAAATGCAAAACTGACTATTTCACTCATAATACCAATCAATAGTTTTACAGTAGTTTGGCTTTGTTATGAAAATCAACTGTCCATCTAATCTTCTCTCCTATCAAAATCAATATATGGGTAGAGGGTCTATCTGGAAAATAATAAATTCAAGTTTATTGCATATAAAAAGCAAATACTTGATATTCGATTTGTTAATATCAATTTCATAATCTATTTTTTATAAACTGTATTCATATTTATTTATTACAAGCATTCAAGGCTTAAATACTTTCATCTTAAATATTATAATCAGAATTTTAATAACAGAATATTTTGCTTTCTAAGAAGCCTTTGAATAATTTTGAAAAATAAATTTTATACAATTCTGAAATTCCTATATATTAATTCACCATATCTACATTAAAATTATCCAAAATTGTCCTTATTAGCTAGTGGCTATAATAAAATGATGAAAATACTCGTCATTTGGGCATCTATTTTCCTTTGCCTTTGCTTAAGTTCTTCTCCTTCAAAGGTCATCTTAAATAATTATCAATTCGCCTTAAAGTCTCAAAATGAAAATACTCTTCAAGGTCATTTCTATCAGCCTTTAAAGATTCATACTAAGGTGATAGAAGAGTCCTTCAGCGAAGATGGGATCCTTGAAGTTTTAAACTCACAGCTAATTGCTTCAACAAAACTCATTTCAGATTTATTACTTACTGAGCCATCAACAGATAAGATTAGGCTTGGTGAAAATAATCAATGCTCAGACATCCTGTTGAGCCAATTAATCCAAAGAGAAGATATTGATGCAGATATAGCGATATTTGCTGTCAGCAATAAAGATAAAGGTGAAATTGTTGCTGCGAAGATATGTGAGGTAAGCGAAAATAAATTTATAAAAGCAATTGCGTTAGAAATTAATGCTGAGGAATTCAAAAAATTGGAAGAAAATTTGCAAGTAAAAGAGCTTTCAAATTCAATTGCAAATATCCTATATGAAGAAAATGATAGAGAAAAGCAAGCTCTGATAATGGAAATAAATAATTATTTGGGAGAACCATTATCAACAGCATGTGTCGCTCCATGCTCTAGCTGCTCGACTTCAGCAACATCTTGCACTTCATGCAATGCTGGCTACTTTTTGACTGGAAATACATGCACTGCTTGCAATAAAAACTGCGCATCCTGCTCTAATTCTGCCAGTAATTGCATTACTTGTGTTGATTCTTCTCATATGTCATCAGCTCCACAGTGTGCATGTCCAGCTAATAGCGTTTTATTGGCTGAAAGTTGCGTTTGTAATGCTGGATACTTTTACAGCAATGCTCTGACTTGCAGTGCTTGCACTTGGCCATGCTCTGCCTGCTCTACTTCAGCAACTGTATGCACCGCTTGTATGAAAGGGTACTATCTCCATGTAAATGTTTGTGTAGCATGTAAGATGCCATGCGCGACATGTGCTTCTGCATTTGCATGCACTTCTTGTGATGATCCCACACACATGACATTAACTGGCGGTAATTGTGTCTGTATTGATCCAAACGCATCATTTAATAACGAAGCAGCAGTATGTCAATGCAATTCAGGCTTTATAAGCATAAATGGAATATGTGAAGCGTGTAACTTTCCTTGTGTACGATGTTCAGGAACTACTACTTCTTGTACTGCTTGTAGTAATGGTTATTATCTCAACGGAAGCACATGTAATGCCTGTACTCCTCCCTGTGCTCAATGCTTTGGATCTGCCACAACCTGCACTGCCTGCAATGATTCAGGAAATATGAATTTCAATCCAACTTCAAATACTTGCACTTGTAATGATCCATATGCATCGTTTTCAGTCGAATCAAAAGTCTGTATTTGTAATAGTGGCTATTGGAATAACGCTAATACTTGTATGGCTTGCACAACCCCTTGTTCTCAGTGTTCCACATCTTCAACAACTTGCCAAGCCTGTATTCCTGGGTATTATCTCAATGGCAATACATGTTCAGCCTGCAATCCTCTTTGTATAGCATGTTCAGGATCAGCTAATTCTTGCAGTGCCTGCATTGCTGGATACTATCTTAGCGGAACCACCTGTACTACTGCATGTAATAGTAATTGCGCTACATGTTCAAATTCAGCAGGAAATTGCCTTAGATGTTCAGATACTACCCATATGTCTGCTGCCCCTACATGCACATGCCCAGCCAATGGATCTCAAGTAGGCACCACTTGCCAATGCAACACAGGGTACTTTTTCAGCAGCAATACTGTATGCAGTGCTTGCGATCCTGAATGCGCTACTTGTCAAACTAACAGAGCGAACTGCTTAACTTGTGTTGATCCTACTCATATGATTCCTGCCCCTGTATGCGCATGTCCAGTAAACGGATTTTTACAAGGCCAAACATGTGTCTGCAATGCTGGATATTACTTTAGTTCTAACACTGTATGTGATGCATGTTCTTCTAACTGTGGCACTTGTGCCACTTCAAAAACTAACTGTTTGACCTGCATAGACATAACTCACATGTCAGCTGCTCCTGAATGCTCCTGCCCATCATATAGCACTTTATCTGATGGAGAATGTATCTGTATTGACGGTTATTACTATAGCTCAAATACAGTTTGCTCTTCATGCGAAAGCCCATGCGCTACGTGCTCAGGTTCATCAACATTTTGTACTGCTTGTGAAGACCCTGACCATATGATCTTAAGTGGAGGCAATTGCGAGTGTGCCGATCCAAATTCTAGTTTCAACATCACTTCTGGTGAATGTGTTTGCAAAGATCCTAACTCCAATAATAATAACTCTATAGATTGCGTATGCAATCCTGGATATTTTGAAATTAATGGAGTTTGTAAGACCTGTAGCAACTTTAATATGACTTGAAATTATCTGAATGGAACTTGTATGTGCATAGATCCTAATGCTTCTTTTAATCCTGATGTGCTTCAATGCCAATGCAATTCGGGTTATTTCAATATTGGAGG
>CATKHM010000429.1:0-19330 GCA_949751825.1 Blepharisma undulans
ATGAAAACTATTACGCTATCTATGGCTCATATGTTAAAAACAATTTTTACAACACCCTATACCTGTAAATTCTATATAGAATAGAAGAAAAAAGTTTAAATTGCTATTTAATGCCAAATTTTGGAGAACCTCCTAATGTATCTAATGGCCCAGGAATGGAATTTTACAATGGAAATTTATATTTATGAGGAGGATATTCTCAGAATTCAGATTACGATCAGGCTTTATATATTTATAATCTTACAACTTATATATGAAGTAAGCTGATTTTTGAGAAAATGCCAAATGGAAGATCCTGGCATTATATATCTGTTTATGAGACTTATTTATATATATTTCCTGGAACAAATTATTTTTATCAAAATGCAAATGATATCTGAAGGATTGATTTAGAGCAGCTTGAAGAATGAGAAAATATTACTTTTGCAACTGATACTTATGTAAAGTTACGATCTCAAGCTTCATATGTATTTATTAACTCAACCTTGTATGGATTCAGTGGTTCTTCTTACACAAATGATATCATATCAATTGATATTTCTGCAGAAAATCTTATATATATCAATAAAACAGAAAATTGAATTTATCCTCCAGGAAGGGCCAAATCAGCCATTCATATACTTAATTCAAATGTGGCAGTATTTGGAGGAGAAGGAAATAATGGCAAATTGTAAAATTTAAGTAGATTGAATGACTTGTGGCTGTTTGATACAGAAAAAGAAAGATGGTATTGGAAAAACACTTATGATACACCAACACCTAGATCTGGGTTTGCCAGCATTTCTATGGGATATGGATTTTTGATATATGGGGGAGAAGATAATACTGGTTTGCTAAGTGATTTTTATATTTTTAGTCTTGTTTCAGATTCTTGGGTCTTAATTAATCTCCAAAATGCAGCTCAGCCTGACCCAGTAAAAGGAGCCTGCTTGGACTTATCTGATCCAATAATGATACTTTTTGGAGGAATTAATCAAATTGGTCTTACAAATGACTTATGAGTTTTTGATTTGATATGATTGGAATGAATTCATATGGATTCCTCAAATTATATCATCCCTCCCATCACTTATCATAGCTGTTTTCTATCTGAAGTTTCTGGGGATTACGTCTTATACGTTCTCATGGGAGAATTCGAAGGAAATATTCAAAATCCCTATCTATTTCGATACTCTCTCTCAACAAATTCTTGAACTATCATATACGATTTTTCTTATTTTTTACCACTTACAGTTAGTTTTTCTTCAATTATGGCGATTCCTGAAGAGCTAATAATATTAGGAGGAAAATACCAAAATCTATATGCAGTTGATACAATGGCTTTTGTAAATTCAACCAATCTTGTATTAAAATCTCTTGATTCTTTGCAGCATTCTTTTTATGGAAGTGGTGTAGGATATTTCAAGAATAATCTTTATATTTTTGGGGGAGGAGTTGCTTCAGATTTTTTGATAGCAGATAAATGAATGTCTGCTGATTTATATAAAATCAGCTTTGAAAAGCAAGATTCTGCATATCATTGCAGCCCTGGGACATATATTACGAAATCAGGATGCAGTATTTGCCCGGCAGGCACATTTTCATCATCCTTTGATCAGGAAAAATGTGAAAATTGCCCTTCTGGGACCTATTCAAAATTTTCTGGATCTTTTAACCCTTCTGCTTGTATACCTTGCGGGCTTGGGACTTTTTCAAATTCTGAAGGAGCTTCTATATGTGTTCCTTGCAAAAATGGCATAAATTGTCCAGTAGGAAGTAATTCGCTTTACAGCAATGAATATGCACAAAATGATTCTTGGATTCAGCCTTCTAAATTTAAAAGCGAGGGATTTATAGTTGACCAGTGAACAATAATTTTAGGAATTTTATTTGGGGGATTAATTGCAATTACATTTATTTTAGCTTCCTTTTGACGAAAATTTTTCAACAAACTAGAAAAAATTGATTTATATAGTGATGCGCATAATGAAAATAATCAGCCAATGTGGATGAAGCAAACCAAAATTGGAGGCTTGTTTTCATTGTTTGCATTCTTGGGAGCAGGATTTATAATCATTGTATCAATCCTTACGCAGGTTTTTGATAATATTTCAGAAACGCAATCTTTAATTCCATATAATAATCTGGAAGAACAAGCTGGGGTGATTAAAAGTGATATATGGATAGAAGTGGTGTTTTATTACTATGGAGGAAGTTGTGGAGATAATGGATCTTGCACAGATTATATAGTATTTTTATCCTCAAATATCAAAGGAAATTTCAACTCAATTACCTGCCAACTTTTCGATAAACATTGTCATATTTCCATATATTGTTCAGAATGCACACTTCTAACAGGTGCTTATGCATATTACAATTTAGGTGAACCAAATTCTTTTGCAAGCTTCATATCAGCAAATGTCACTACAAATTCTTCAATTCCAGATTCCATCAGTTCTTATAAAATATATGTATCCCCATCCACATCAGGAGAAGTCTTTATTGGTTTATCTACCACAACAATTAGTTTTTCTATGACCCCAAGTGTAATTTTTATATAGTTATTTCTCTCTGAATCTTCTAGATGAAAAACCAATCAAACTGGATATTATATTTCCAAAAGAGATAGTCCAAGTCCTGGATCCAGTGTAGGTGTTGACAAGGTAACTGTTTGAAGAACATTAAGACTTTTGATAACATTGGAAGTAGAAAATACTGGGCTTTTAACAACGAGGGCTTTAAAAAGCTCTTTTGCTGTTTGTGAGTGCGTTGTTGGGCTCTGTGACTGGAATTATTGGTATTGCTGGAGCATTGATGGGATATTTTGAAGGGAAGGTAGGTAGCATTTCTGAGAAAATTAAAGCAAAAGAAAAATTTTTGAATATTGAAAAAGAAAATGAAAAATTAGAGTGTAATTTTGATTTATTGGAACATAAAATTTCAGCAACAAGAAATGAGATTTATATTGAAGAAGATGGCATCATGGTAAACAATTGAGTTGAAAATGATAAATTAGAGATAACTGGGCCTTAATGATTTGGATTTTATACTAAACTATTCTTATTTATTAATAACTCGTTCTATTTATTTTCTGAATCTATCCTTTGGAATTAATTTATATAATAGTTATGCAATTTTTCATATAATTAAATACTGATCATAACTATTTCGTTGAATTCATGGCTCAGAACCCAGAATAATAGCAAGATAAAACGATAAAGCAGCTATATTCTTATAAAGGATCTATTTAGCTCATAAATTGCCTAGTTATTATCAGTCAAATTTCATTATATAAATAAAATGAGTATTTGAGGTATGAATAACAGGATTTATGTAAGCTATGATAAATTTATGTTAAGTTTATTTCAAATAATTTTAGAAAATAAGTAAAAGCTGTTTATTTAGATCTTCATTAATTTTCTACTGGCGAATTTTATATGATTACTTTCTACTTACTTGCAACAATTCTTATAAGATCATCAGCTTGAAAAATAGAACCAATCCCAAAATGAGGAAATCCTCCTAATTCAAGAAAGCTTTCTTCAGTAACTTATGATTCTAACTCAAATAGAATTATTTTATTTTCCGGAATTTCTGATGAAGGAAACTACTATGATGATATTTGAAGTTTTAGTCTAAATACTTCTACATGAAGACAGCTTTTTCCGGCAACGCCAAATACTCCAGGCCCAAAAATAGGAGCAGCAATATTTTTTAATGAAGCCAAAAATCAAGTGATTATAGCTGGTGGTAAAACGCCATGAGGAACTTCTTCAGATGTGTGAAGCTTCGATTTGACCACTTTTTCAGTAGACTTTATATAGTGAAAGGAACTTACATTGCAAACTGATAAATTGCAAGCCTGTTTTACACCTGCTTTTACCCGTTTTAATTCAAATGGTGAAATTAATTATGCTATTTATGGATCATATGTAGATAACAATTTTTACAATACTTTGTATTTGTAAAGCTTATATAGAATTCAAGAAAAAAATTTAAATTGCAGCTTGTTGCCAAATAATGGAGATGCTCCATATACATATAATGGGCCAGGAATGGTTTTTTATAATGAAGCGTTATATGTGTGAGGAGGATATTCTTGGATTTCTCGATATGATCAAGCTTTATATGTGTATAATCTTACAACTTATATATGAAGCAAGTTTATTTTTGATAAAATGCCAAATGGCAGAATGTGGCATTATGTAACTATTTATAAAAGCTATTTATATATTTTTTCTGGAACTGATTCTTTGAATAATAATTTTGATGATATATGAAGAATTGATTTAGATCAAATGAAAGAGTGGGAAAATGTATCTTTTACAGTCGATACAAATGTAAATTTACGAACCCAATCTTCAAATATTTTTATAAACTCTACCTTATTTCTTTTCAGTGGCTCTTCCTACACAAATGATCTTATTTCAATTGATATTTCTTCCAAAACCCCAATTTATATAAATAAAACTGAGCAATGGATTTACCCTCCAGGGAGAATTAAATCAGCTATCCAAATCCTTAATTCCTATCTCGTTGTATTTGGTGGAGAAGGAAACAATGGATTATTGTAAAAGTAAATTAGGCTGAATGACTTATGATTATTTGATACAGAAAAAGAAAAATGATCATTGAAAAACACCTATGATACCCCAACACCTAGATCTGGCTTTGCCAGTGTTTCTGTTGGCCATGGATTTATGATGTTTGGAGGAGAAGATACTACAGGCTTATTGAGTGATTTCTATATTTTTAGTTTAGTTTCAGATTCTTGGGTATTAATTGATGTTGGAGATGAAATACAGCCAGATCCTTTAAAAGGAGCTTGTATAGCTTTATCAGAGCCAATTATGATACTTTTCGGAGGGATTAATAAAATTGGCTTAACAAATGATTTATGAATTTTTGATTTGATTTGACTGAAATGAATCCATATGGATTCTTCAAATTATATCATTCCCCCTATTACTTGGCATAGCTGCTTTATTTCAAAAGAAAATGGAGATTTTGTTTTATATGTCTTATTAGGAGAATTTGCAGGAGATACCCAAAATCCTTACTTATATAGATATTCCCTATCTTCTAATTCTTGAAGTATTGTTTATGATTTTTCTTCTTATATGTCATTCAAAGTAAGTTTTTCATCAATTGCAGCGATACCTCAAGAACTTATTATATTAGGTGGAAAATACCAAAATATTTATGCATCTAACTCTATGAATTTTGTAAATACCACAAATCTTCAATTAAAATCAATTTCTTTGATGCGATCTTTCTATGGGAGTGGTATTGGGTATTTTAAGCATAACGTATATATTTTTGGAGGGGGAATTTCTTCTGATTTTTTGATTGCAGACAAATGAATGTCTTCAAATTTATATAAAATCACTTTTGAAAAAGGAGAACCCGAATATCATTGTAGCCCAGGGACATATATTACTAAATCAGGATGCAATATTTGTCCTGCAGGATCATTTTCGTCAGATTTTGATAGCATTAAATGTGAAAACTGTCCTGCTGGCACCTACTCAGGATTTCCTGGATCTTCTGATCAGACTGCTTGTATTCCTTGTGGACTTGGTACTTTTTCAAATGCAGAAGGTGCCTCTGTATGCACTTTGTGCAAAAACGGAGCAAGTTGTCCTGTGGGGAGTAAGTCGCCTTATAGTAATGATTATGAATTAAATGACTCTTGAGTGCAGCCATCTACCTTTAAAAGCGATGCTTCGATCGTTGATGAATGAACAATAATTGTGGGGATAATATTTGCTGTATCAATAGGTATTACTATAACTTTAGCATTGTTATGAAAAAAATTTTATATTTTGCTCGAAAAATTTGATTTATATACATCAGGTCACAACGAAAACAACCAACCAATGTGGATGAAAAAAACAAAAATCGGAGGGTTGTTTTCGTTATTTGCTATTTTAGCCGCAGGTTTTATAATTATTATATCAATTCTTACACAAGCTTTTGATAATATTTCAGAAACACAGACTTTGATACCGTATGACAATTTACAGAACCAAGCTGGAACTTTAAACAGTGACTTATTAATTGAACTAGTATTTTATTATTATGGAGGTGCTTGTGGTAATAATGGCTTATGCACTGATTATATAGCATTTGTCCCAGGAAATATCATAGGAAATTTTTCATCTATTATATGCAAACTTATTGATAATCATTGCCATATTTCTGTATTTTGTTCTAAATGTACACTTCTATCAGGTGCTTATGCATATTACAACTTAGGTGAAACAAATTCTTTTGCGAGTTTTATATCAGCAAATATAACCACAAATTCTTCAATTCCAGATTCCATAAGTTCTTATAAAATATATATATCCCCGTCTACATCTGGAGAAGTTTTTATTGGTTTATCCTCCACAACAATTAGTTTTTCTATGACCCCAAGTGTAATTTTTATATAGCTATTTCTCTCTGAATCGTCTAGATGAAAAACCAATCAAACTGGATATTATATTTCCAAAAGAGAAAACGCAGAACCTGGGTCTAGTGTTGGGGTTGATAAGCTGACTGTATGAGGGACACTGAGGGTTGTTATATTATTGAAATTAGAAAATACCGGGCTTTTGACTGTTAGATACCTAAAAAGCACATTTTTACTTTTTGTGAGTGCTTTATTAGGATCTGTTTCTGGAATTATAGGGCTTGTTGAAGCTATAATGGGGCATTTTGAAGGAAAAGTAGATAATATTTCTAATAAAATAAAGACAAGGGGAAAATTATTAAATATTGAAAAAGCAAAAGAAATTTTAAAAAGCAATTTCAATCCATCTGAATGCCGAATTCTTAAAACAGAGCATAATGAAATGGATTCAAATAGCTTTATGATAGACACCGATATGGGAAATATAACTGGGCCTCCTTAATTATTTGAGTTTAAAATTAAAAGATTATTATTTAATCATTTATTTAGCACTATAAATTACATTTTACTGTATATTCCTTATTAGTCCATGCACTCTCTTTACACTCCCTTTCTAATTAAACTTCAATATATTGGATCAGCCTGAATCCAAAAATTAGCTTCTTGGAGTGTATCGGGTGCCGAAATGCTTTCTCCAGTGGTTGTGAAAAAGGGCTCAGATGAAAAACCCTGCTTCTTGGCATAGGATTACTGAGAATTCTTGGATATAAAGGATGCTGCCAGGTGTCTTCGTTTCAAGCTATGAAAAAATCAAATATGCCTGAAATACATCTCTTGATTATAATATTATTAGTAGAGCAAGCTTTTATGTTAGATTATCAATTGATTTTTCAACATATCGATCTTTTTAAATTTTTTAATTTTTTGGTCTTTTTTCCAGCATATTCTTTTAGCATTTCTTCTGTATTTTGAGTTGTGCCTAGTTTTATTGTTTTATCTATTGTTTTCTGGGCTTGCTGAATTTGAATGATTTTTTATGAGTCTTTTTTGGGTTTTTCTGGGGATGTAAGGCCGTGATAATCACTGAAATACAACTTTTCGTAATTATAATTCTTATCACTCTCGAGAAATTATCCTCTATGAATCAATTAGAGTATTGCGCTTTATTTTACAATAAAATTGAAAGCACATCTGTTTTCATCTTTTGTCTATTGGCTGACCTTCTTAATAGATGATTTCAATTTTCTTAGCTAGCTTAACAAGCAAAAAAGTAATTAAAACAAACGAATTAGGGATTTAATAAACAATTTAGAAGCAGTGTGAATTTTTTCATTATATAAACATCAGTCCTTCTGGCTATAATAAGCATTGAGATTTGTTTATCAAGAATATATCGATGTTTAATCCCAAATCACTTTTTCTTTATATTATTCAGGATTAATAGCATATCTTCTGTTTGTATAAAAAATTCGCCTTGCACCATTTTAAAGTCCAAAAAAGCACTTAGAAATAGGGAAAAAAATTCCATTTTGGTGACAGATTGTCCATACATAAAACCACTGAAATAAATTCTAAAATAACAAAAAGAGTTTATTGCAAAAATTTAGATTTTTATACCATAAAGCTTTTAAAACTATTTTTTAGAATTTAAAACAGTCAGTTTTGAATAAATAATGATATTTTGATGATGACATTTCAATTTTTATAATGTTTATTTTGTGGGCATTATTACTATTAGCTCTTGTAAAAGCAAATTGTTTGAATGAATGCAACACTTCATCCAAAGAAGCTTGCATGGCTTGCTTATCTACTTATAGCAACATCCAATCTTTAAACTCCGGTGTTCTATGCAATTTGTGAAGCGACTCAAAATGCAATGAAGATGGCTTGGAGATTATTTCTTCACCTACTGGGCTAGAAATTTTCTATCAAGATTGAAAAACAAGCGTTATTCTTCAGCCCTTCTACTCCTCTGCTCTCACTAGGCTTGAAATAGCCTTAACAAATTCTCATGAAGCACGCCAAAATTGCAGCTTTGTATCAGAACCTGATATACTTTTCAAGGCAGAACTTTCTTTACCTTATCAAAATTCAAGCTCGAAATCCTCAGTACACTTATGGCTAATTGGCGAAGAAAATTTGAATCAGTTTCATGGGTTTTTGTACTTGTTAAAAACACCATATTTATCTTGGAAGAATGCTTGTATCGATAGCAGAGCTAAGCATGCTAGTGAGAAATACATAGAGAATTATCCTCCATGAATAAATCCTCCAGCTATTATCCCTGCTTCAGCAAAAGAAAACCAAGATGGTAGGCAATTAACTATTTCATGCACTACCGGCTGCAGCTCATGCCTAGACTCTCAAGAAACCTATTGCATCGCTTGTCAGGCAGGATACTACTTATTCCAACAATCATGCTTAACACACTGCCCAATTGGCACTTCTTCTTCTACCGCTGCTTCTGGGGGACAAATTTGCATAAAATCAACTAATAATCCTATAAACTTAGAATTTTCTCGCCTTACAACGGTTCCTTCAGGCTACGATTTTATTCAATCAGGAGTTTCTTCTTCATCTCCATGGGTAGCAGATCGCGGGTGGCATTTTGATGGTGCAAGCTATTTAAAATTCAACGCCATGTTTAGCAGCATCATCGCTATAAATTTTTGGTATTTACCTACCATGTCTATGCTTGGCGACCACACTCCGCTGCTTTATTTCACCAATGGCAGGTATAGCATTGAGCTAATGTCCACTGAAAAGTATTATATTGTAGGGCCTCACTTTCCAACAATTGGCTTTAAAACTGATGGAACATGGCAGTACGTTGAAGTTATCCATATGCAATTATTGGATTATCCACCACTTGTGAAAATTCGCAATAAGGATGATAGAAAAAATGAATGGTGCGATTATTCAAAAGATTGCATATTTACTGATGGAACAAATTATCATGATACTTTATCAGATAAATACATTGGGTACAATGGGGTTACATACTTTGAAGGATTTATTTATAGGTTTAGTGTATATTTAACTCCAAACTATTATAGTAATTTTTGGGAATTTTCAGCTGATTCAAACGAATGTTTTGGCACATATTCGCCATACCCATTTCCTGTTTGTATGGATTCTTGTGCGGACCCTGACCAGTATTATGATGGATCATGTTTAGGTTGTGCTGGAAGTCCATGCTCGCATGGCTGCACAGATGCGAATTCTAATTGCAATATAGATTGCACAGCAACAATCAGTGATTGTTTGACTTGCACTGGAAGAGAGATCTGTGGAACATGCAAAGGTGATCTGTTGCCTTTAAGAAATAGTTGTATTTGCAAATTTACTTACATACAATCTGGGACCAGCTGTTCTTGCCCTAATCTAAAGCATGATAACATTTGTGTAGTAAATTGTCCAACTGGGACAAAACAATCTGGCACTGATTGTGTTGCTGATACAGTGAATTATCCTAATGGCCTAATTTTTTCATTAACTTTGAACCAAATCAAACGCACTGTATATGACTCTGTTGGAAATATCCCAGTTGTATCAGGAAGCACCTCAGGTTTTTACCCTGATGCATATGGCGCAAATGATGCAATTCCAGCCTATAATAGAGGCTACTACTTCGATTATAATACCTTTATGATACTTCCTCCTAATGACGTTTATCCTGCTGCACCTTCAAACACTCTTATTATACCTTCATCATTCTCTATTTCCACATGGATATACTCAGTCAGTTCTGAGGGAACAGTATTTTCCAAGGTAAGTTCTCAAGGCGATATCGAAACTGCCATTTGGTTAAATATTGATGATGGCTACCCTAATTTAGCAATAACTCTGACAGACGCAACCCAAAGTTCAGGCCTACAATATTACGATTATATAATAGAATTTTTTGACTCTATAGAAGACAATCTATGATATCACATTTCAGTAAGTGTCTGGCATGATGAATTTTCAAGCTACCCTGATTTTAGGGTAAATGGAATTTCTTCAGGCCAAATTCGCTCACTGGGAGTTTTTGTGGATGTGAGTAATTACGATGCTTATCTTGGCACTCATCGTGGGAGGAATATTATCTCAGATGACTAATTTGATTTTTATGGCTTCATTTATTCTTTCAAGATATGGAATTGGCCTGCTGATACAAGTGGAGATATGTCTTACTCTTGTGATAGCAGCTCATGCAGCAATTATCCAACTGGAGGAACTGTCTTATGAACAGAACTTATTGATGAAATTCATGATGATGCTTCTGGAAACTCAATTTCATGTCCAGCTGCTTGTGCAACAACAGGATGTCGCAGAGATGGATCATGCAATTTATGTGAGTCTGAGCATTGTGCAAGCTGCGATGATTGGACTGGCTGCCAAAAATGTAAAAGTGGTTATTTTCTTTATGATGATGGAAGCAAGCTACAATGCATAAGTAATTTTTATTTTAGGCTGTGCGGATTCATGCACATCTTGTACTCCAAGTCCTCAATGTTTTGAATGTGTAGAGATACCAAATCAAGCTGGAGCTTTTTGTGAAATGGTGTCATATGGATATCAAATAAGCTTTGAGGATGGCAAAGTTTATATTGATTTTGCAGCGGATCTTTCTTTTAGTTTAAGCAAAGATGCTATTCAAGCCAAATCAGACGATGGAACTACAACTTATAATACAGCCAGCTGGACGTTGCACAAGGTTAATAATAGGCAGTACTATTTGGATACTGATCTAACAGAAGCAGATGTTCCATTCGATCTTACGTTGGACCTTAAGTCAAATTAAGCTAACCATTAGTTATTTATCATTTTAGACTATTTTATAAATATCAGGCTATATATATGGCATATTATTATTTAGAAGTGATTCTTACATACACATTTTTACTTTTTGTGAGTGTCTTATTAGTGTCTTTCACCGGAATTATTGGGCTTTTTGAGCTATAATAAAGGGCAATGATGGAAAAATAAATAATATTTATAATAAAAAGGTATGAAAAAAATCAACCATAAAAAGCAAAAAGAAATTTAGAGAGCAATTTCAATTTATAGGAATATCAATATCTCAAACAAGAGATTAATTAAATGGATTCAAATAGTTTTATAATAGTTTTATGATAAATCCAATATATGATATATTAAATTAGACGTCACTGGGTCTCTTTAATATATTAATTTAATATTATAAAGTATTTATTTATCATTTATTTAAACTATAAAATCCATTTACTATATATTCCTTATTAATCTCCTTATCTAAAACAAATGGCTTTAGGAATTTTATATCAGTGAATGCGACAACAAATTTTTAAATTTCATATAAAATTAGTTATAAAAGAAGCTTAGATATTAATTGAATTTTCATAAATAATCTTTGTAAAATTTTTCATTTTTTGGGTCTTTTTCTAGCATATTCTTTCAGCATTTCTTCTGTCGAGCTGACCAAATTTTATTTCTTTATCTAATGTTTTCTATGCTTGCTTTAATTTGAATCTCTTTTCATCAGCTATTTTGAGTTTTTCTTAAGATCTGAAGTAGTGATAATTGCAAAAGCGTAATTTCCGTAATTATCATACTTATCTACTTGCGTAACCATCCCTATCTGGGGTAATGCGCTTTATTTTTCAGAATGATTGAGAACGCATAATTTTGCATCCTTTTTTCTACCTGTTGAATTTCTTAATCAGCAATTTCAATTCTTATTGGATAGCTTGACAAACAAAATATTAATTAAAAACCAAAATACTTGATATGTAGTAACGATTCAGAAGCAAATTGAGAACTTTTTAATTATAAAATGCAAAGAACTATCTATGATCCAGCATTGAGGAATTTTTACCAAGAGCATATCAATGCTTTATGCCAACCTACTTTTCTATATATTATTTAGAATGCTAGAGCATCAGCACTCTGATTTTATTTATGACTTAGAAAATAATTTTTAATAATAAAAAGGCCAAAAATACATCTTGGAATTAAAAACTTTTTAAAATAGGGAAAAAAATTCCATTTTGGTTGCAATTGTCCATACATTATAAGTACCACTGAAATGAATTCTGAAATAATGAAAAGATTCTATTGAAATAATTTAGATTTTTTATTCTGTAAAGCTTTTATAACTAGTCTTTAGAATTTTAAAAATTTATCTTTGAAAAATATTGATATTTTGATGGACCTATTACAAGTCTTATAATGTTTATTTTGTGGGTATTATTGCTATTAGCACTTGCAAAAGCAAACTGTTTCAATGAATGCAAAACTTCATCCAAAGAAGCTTGCATGGCATGCATATCTACCAATAGCAACATCCACTCTTCCGGCGTCCTATGCAATTTGTGAAGCGATTCAAAATGCAATGAAGATGGCTTAGAAGCTATTTCTTCACCTACTGGGCTAGAAATTTTCTATCAAGATTGAAAAACAGGCTTAATTCTCCAGCCTCTTTATTCCTCTCCTTTTAATCAGCTTGACATAGTATTAAGAAATAGTTTCCCAGGCAGCAAAAATTGCAGCGTTGTATCAAATCCTGAAAGACTTTTCAAAGCCGAGCTTTCTTTGCCATATCAAAATTCAAGCTTTGAATCCTCAGTGCACTTATGGCTTATTGGAGATTTCAAAGAAAATTTGAATCAGTTTTATGGGTTTTTGTACTTGGTAAAAACACCATATTAGTTTGGCGCGAAGTCTGCATCGATACTAGGGCAAATCATTTTAATGAAGAAAATATTGAGACTTATCCTCCATGAATAAATCCTCCAGCTATAATTCCTGCTAATGCAAAAGAAAATCAAGATGGCAGACAATTAACTATTTCATGCACTACTGGATGTAAAACATGTCTAGACTCTCATCTTGCACACTGTCTTTCTTGCCAAGCAGGATACTACTTTTTCCAACAAATGTGCTTACCAAACTGTCCAATTGGCACTTATTCTTCTACCACTTCATCTGGGGACCCAATTTGTATAAAATCATCTGGTGTTGCCATAAACTTAGAATTTTCTCGCATTACAACGGTTCCTTCAGGCTATGATTTTATTCAATCAGGAGTTTCTTCTTCATCTCCATGGGTAGCAGATCGTGGGTGGTATTTTGATGGTGCAAGCTATTTAAAATTCAATGCCATGTTCAATAGCTTCATCACCTTTGGTTTTTGGTTTTTACCTACCATGTCTATGCTGGGAGATAACACTCCTTTGCTTTATTTCGCTAATGGGATGTATAGCATTGAGCTGATGAGTGATGAAACATATTCACTTGTAGGACCCAGCTTTCATTCATATTTTAGCCCTTCTATACGAATGGGGAATGGCAGTACATTGAAATAACACATTTTGCTTATTCGGCCAGCGAATTAAGAGTGAAATTTATAAACTGGGATGGGGATGATAAAGTTTCATGCTCTGATCCAATAAATTGCATATTTAATGATGGAACGGATTATCATGATACTTTATCAGATAAATACATTGGGTATAATGGGGCTGAATATTTTCAAGGATATATTTATAGATTTAGTGTATACCTAAGTGTGAATTATGATCTTAGTTATTATGATTTTGTCGCTGATTCATCTACCTGCAATAGCAATTATACGCCATATCCTTCTCCTTATTGTTTGAGTTCTTGCAAAGATCCTAACCAGTATTATAATTCAGGGTGTAAAAGTTGCGCTGGAACTCCATGCTCTCATGGCTGTACAGATGCAAATTCAAATTGCGATGTAGATTGTTCAGCAGCAATCAGTGACTGTTTGACTTGCACTGGAAAAATGATTTGTGGGACTTGCAAAGGTAATCTTTTGCCTTTAAGAGACAGTTGTACTTGTCCGTTTACTTATACAAAATCTGGAACCAGTTGTTCTTGCCCTAATCTAAAGCATGATAACATTTGTGTAAGTATTTGTCCAACTGGGACAAAACAATCGAGCACTGATTGTGTTGCTGATACCCAAAATTTTCCTTCTAATGGGCTTATTTTTGATTTAACTTTGAACCAGATCAAAGGTACCGTATATGACTCCGTTAGAAATATTCCAGTTTTATCAGGAAGCTCCACAAATTTTTACCCTGGATATGATGCAAATGATGCTATTCCAGCATATAATAGAGGCTATTACTTCAGTGGAAAATCATATATGACACTTCCTCCAAATAGCGTTTATGCTGCTAGTGCCTCAAATACTCTTATTCTTCCTTCCTCCTTCTCTATTTCCGCATGGATTAACCCAAAAAAATATCATCAAGGAACAATATTTTCTAAGGTTAGTTCTGATAGCAATATGACCACTCTCCTTATTTTTGGAATTTCTTATGGACAAATTTGATTAGCTATATATGCGGTTGACCCAACTCAAAGTGATGGTAGATTTTATTATGATACGTATTGGAAATCACTTGAAATCAGCAATAACGCATGAAGTCACGTTTCAGTAACTCTATTTCATGATGAATTTGCAAGCTATCCTACTTTCAAAACAAATGGACTTTACATGAGCCAAAGTCGATCATTAGGAGTTTTTCTGGATGAAAGGAGTGACTACAATGCTTGTATTGGCACTTCAACTTTTGTATCAGCGAACTATTATTATTTCCAGGGCTTCATATATTCGTTAAAAATATGGAATTGGCCTGCTGATACAACAGGAGATGTATCTTACTCTTGTAATGGTAGCTCATGCAGCAGCTATCCAACTGGAGGAACTGCTTTATGGACAGAAACTATTGATAAAATCCATGATGTTACTACTGGAAACTCAATCTCATGCCCAGCTGCGTGTTCAACAACAGGATGTCGCAAAAATGGATCATGCAATTTATGCGAGAGTGACCATTGTGTAAGCTGTGATGATTGGACTGGCTGTCAAAAATGTGAAAGTGACTATTTTCTATATGATGATGGAAGCAAGCTACAATGCATAGGTAAATTTTATTTTAGGCTGCGCAGACTCATGTTCATCTTGTAATCCGAGTCCTCAATGTTTTAATTGTGCAACGATGCCAAATCTTGCTGGAACTTCCTGCGAAGTAATTTCATATGGTTTTCAAGTGAGCTTTGAGGATGGAAAAGTTTATATTGATTTTGCAGCAGATCTTTCTTTTGATTTAACCAAGGATGCTATTCAAGCCAAATCAGAGGATGGAATAACGAGTTATAATACAGCCAGCTGGACCTTGCATAAGGTTACTGATAGGCAGTATTATTTGGATACTGATCTAACAGAAGCAGATGTTCCATTCGATCTTACATTGGACGTTCAGGCAAATTAAGCTAATTCTTAGTTATTTATCTATTGAGTTATTTCATAAATAGTGCAGCGTTTTTAATGGAAAGAAAAATATAATTCCAATAAGGAAAATGGTTGAACATTAAATATGCAAATGAATTCATATAATATTTAATCTATTGAGATGTCAACATGATAGAATTTAATACTTTACGATATATTGAAATATTAATTCAAGCAAAAATGTTTTAAATTATTTACTATTATATTAAAAAAATTATTATTTATATATAATCTTTCTATAAATAATTCTATCTATCTCTAATCAACCCTCCAGGCCTCACATGTGCTCTCTTTATATGTCCTTTCAAATTAAATTTCGACCTAGATTTCCCACAAATCGGACAAATCACAAACCTCAAATCAAAATGCACATATACATGCTTTTTATAATAAATTTTCAAAAATTTTTTTTTGCATATATCACATGTCGCATGAGTTGCATCATCAAAAGCATCCATATTATACCCAATTGCTTCATAGTCTTTTTTATACATTTTAAAATAATCTTTTATTAATGAATTCGTCATTTTGTGCTGGAGTTTTAAATGAGAAAGAATATTGAAAAAGACTTTGTCTCCACAGAGAAAACATAGGAATTTTTTATCGTCGGAGGGAGTATTGGATTCTTCAGTTAAAAGGTCAAATAAAGTTTTGGAAATAGAGAGTTGGCATAATAAATTTGGGTCGTCTAGATATCATTTATTGAGAGAAAGAGCGATGTTTTTGCGAAATTTTGAGGTTTTGAGATAGATCATGCATTCTTTGAGATTTTTGGGGTCGAATTGAAGATGGTCAGGTTTGGTTTTGGTTCAGTTTGTAAGGAGGCAGTATTCAATGACGTCGCGGGGCTCATAGGTATCATTAGCCATAATAATTTTATAGTAGAAGTATCAGAATTTGTATCAATTATCCTTGCATAAAAACATTAATTAATTTGATCGCTTAGAATCTTGATCTGAGCCTTGATTATTAGGAGCAATTAATTGTTTTGCAGCTTCTTTAATTTCTTCGTTTAAAGTGCTAATTTTTTTTTCTCTTCTATCCAGCTTATCACTTGCTTTATTTACCCATGCTTCTAATTCAACCACTCGAAGCCGAAAAGCTTCATTTTGGTCAACAACTTCTCCTAGAGCCTCTTGCAGCGCTTGTATATGCTCTTGTTTGGCTTCACACGCCTCACAAACTTCTTTCCGCTCTTCCATTTAAAATTGCATAAAATTAGTGCGGGAACTTTATGACAATTTTTATAAGTACTTCTATGGAAAATTATATTGATAAGCAAATTTCAATTTTTTTTGGTATTTATTTAAGCCAATTTACCACTCAATTAATTTTATTTCTGGATTTAATTTATGCAAAATTAAATTATAAAGTACCAATAATTAATTTCAAAAAATATTAACAAGCAATCCAATTACATTTTTCTACAAGACACACAAATAAAGGTATGTCCAATACCATATCTACTTTTTTGTGCATAATCCCAAAAATAAAGTCTTGGTCTATTATATACCCTGTATGCGGATTTATTCGTAAAATCCCTTCAAACTGAGAATAATTTCTCATTTCTAATTTTACACATTCATTACATGCTGCAATTTTCTTGATTTCTGTTTCATCTTTTTGAGGTAGAATTTCATATCCTTTTACTCAGCTAAGTTTATGATATAAATCCTTATTAAAACATGGCAATCTCAACTCTTCAATTGACTCAAAATTGACTACTTCTTTCAATATACTATTCGCTTTATAAAAAATATCATTTTTCTTTTTATGGATTTCTGAGGCCAATTCATGCTTTAAATCATCATTTGTCGTAATAAAAAATGTAAATAAATTCGAAAATTCAGTAGGAACTTTAAATACCATAAAATCATTTACCTTGGCACAAGAAAGTTTATTTGATTTAAATCTCATAAAATGATAGTCATTTTCCAATACTTTTTGGTGAATAAAAGTACAACCTGGCCACCTAAACGAAATATCAAGACAAGATATAGAACTTTTACCTCTTGGAGTAGGAAGCATCATTTTATTTTTTTGAATAAATTCAGATGCCTCAATTTTATTTGTAGCTACCATAGAACTCATATAAGGAAAATTAAAGCTTTCCCTACTGCTTGCATATTCCAAAATATTAGAAATATCATTATGCAGATTATTCAACCCAATCTGCGATACTTTTATTTGATTTTTCACAAGCTGCCCCATAACTCCTAATATAGAATTAATCAAACATTGTCTGTTTCCTATCTGTATACTCTCTTCTCCTATTTCTTCATTCATTCCACTAATTTCATTATCAATTTCTATACAACATCCAGCCACAATTCTAATAGTCTGATTCTGCGTTTTCCTAGGTGTCAAAATTAAATTCGTATTCGCCCTCGTAATTCCCATAATCGCGATATCACATTTGTCCTCAGTTTCTGCATTTGCTTTTCACTTAAATTTTCCTTTGCTAAAAATCCTTTTCACAGCAATTTCTTGGATTTCTCCTGCAATTAAATTGACCCTTATTTCGTCAAATTTGTCGTTGCTGAATAAGAATTTTTTGGTGGCTTCTAATAAGGCTGGATATGCTTCTCAATTGAGGCAGGAAAAGTGATGGATGATTAGGTTGGATTCTAATTGGCCGATGCAGTCTTGGGTGTAGACTACAAGGCCAAGAATGCGATTTTCTTTTAAGGCTCAGTATCAACAAGGATTGATGCCGTGAGTAATTTCATTGAGAAGCTGCATTATGGTGGGAAGGGAGGGTTTGCAGATTTCTGGGATAAAACGGTAATATTCGTCAAGAACGGAAATAATCATTATTTCTGGTACACCGATTGGCCGAAATTCTACGTTTGAGAGGTCTTGGAAATCTTCTTGATATGCAAAATCAAGGCCTAGTTCTTCTATAACTTCGCTTCTTGCTTTTAAGTCTCTTGCTCTTTGTTCTTCTTGTCTGATTTCTTTATTGCAGAGTCGATTTAAATTTGTTTCTATAATATATTCATCTAGTAGCGAGTTATAAATAAGTTGTGCTAAATTTTGTAATTCTTTATCTTTTGTTTCTTTGTGTTTTTGCTTAATTTCATCCAATACCATTTCTGCAATTCTAGATAAGTTAAATTCTGAGTAATTATATATGAGATGGTCAAAGAGTTCATTATAAATCAGTAGACTTATATCAGAAATCATTTTGTGGCTTTCTTTTTCTGTTGATTTCATTACTTCTTCTGTTATTTTTAGCATATTTAAATCAGAATTACCGTTGATAAGACTGTCTACTATTTGATTGTATATTAAAAGTGCTAAATTTTCATTAAATTGGCTAGTTTTTTCTTTATGATTTTTTTTCATTTCTTGTAATGATGATTCAGAAATCCTATTAATCCCAAAATCTGTGTTATTTAAAATAAATTCATCAATCAATTGATTTGTAATAATTTCTGACAGTTTTGAGTTCATATCATTCAAATCTTTTTTATATATATTTTTCGCATCATTTATTGCTATTTCAGAAAATTCTTTTAAAAGCCTTTCAATGCACTCATCTACTAATGATCCTGCAATATTTTTTGCTAATTTTGAATTAGCAGCCATATTCTTTTCTTTATCAACTTCTATTTCAATCACTTCTCTTATTAACTGTATTAATAATTTTTCAAAAAAATCTT
>CATKHM010000430.1:6380-19323 GCA_949751825.1 Blepharisma undulans
AGGATTTCTCTGAATCAGTTTCTAAGTAAACGTCTGAAAAATCTCTGACACTTGACCCATTTTCATGATTTTTCCTTATATCTCTGACAGATTCTAGAGAAGCTTTGTATCTTTTCTTTTTTATGTTTGAAGCTTTAGGAGATTTTAGACTTTTAACTTTTTTAAGTTTTTCAATGCTCTCTTTTTGAGATTTCATTGTATCTATCAATCCACTTCCTCTTTTTACTAAGCAAAGCCTTTGATTTGAGCAATTTCTATATAAAATTTACATAAAATATTTCAAATCCAACTTTTTAAATTTTTTGGGGTTATTTGGACTATTTCACTCGTCTAAAAGATTTCCTCCTCCACCATACTGAAAAGCCATTTTATTATGAGAAAAGCAAATAATAATTATCAGATCTTTCAAAGCTATAGCTGCTCCACATCTCAACCCTTAAATATATTGGATTCATTTCAATATAATTTTTCTTCTTTTTGTTCGTGAACAGCAATAAAAGTCCTTATTGTCAAAGATAGTCTAAGCTTATAAATATGATCATTTTATGGTCATTTCATGCTATCCTATTGATTTTTAGCTCTATAGTCCTCAAAAAGCTTAACTATCTCGATGAAAAAAGTAAAGGTTATGATATTGGCCTGAAGTCATTTGCAGTAAATGCAATTTTATTTCTCTCAGGAAAGCTCTTAGATGACAATACTGATTCCTTGTTTGAAATTTTAGCCAATTTTCTCTTGTTTACTCATGAATTGATTAGCTATTATACAAATAAAGTTTTGATATGAAGTGAAGCATGATTTTGCATATCAGGAGCTATTTGCTTCGTGAAAAGTGAAAAACATTTGAATCTGCCATTTCATTGGGTTATATCAACTATTGGAATATCAAATGCTTTTAGCTTCTTATTTATAGAGAGCAATTGATATTTACTATTTTATGCTGCTGCACTAGGAGTATTTATCATCAATAATTGAAGATACGAATTGACTTGCATATTTTCTTCATTTCATGATTACTTGATAGTCATTCACGCACTTTTATTAGGCATTGGGAGTGTTTTTGTTTTAAAATTTACTTTGAAAACGTTCATTTATATAGTAATTGAAGAATATGTAATTGGCATCCTTAATATTATTGTTAAAGCATGCATGATAAATGAAATAGGGTTTTATTTATGAAAAATTTTGCATACTTCAATGGAATATGAGATGCACATTGCGATAGTCCTTATATTTTGATTAAACGTATTTATTGGATCAATAATATTTGGTGATATTTTGCATCGAAAAGCCTTATCATTCAAAGAAAAGAACAGCAAAAGTGAATTAAAAAGGAATAAAGATGTTTTAAAAATAGTTTGAATATATTTTTTGATTATTCTTAATATCTTCACCATACCTCTTTCCAAATTTATCATAATAATCATTATAGGATCTTCAAATTTTATATTGGATGAATTATTTTCTTTTCTGTGAGTTTGACAATTAGGATTTTTATTGGTATACCCAGATAGCCAGATGGAACTGCTTTCTGAATGCTTTTTAATGAATGTTTCTGGGGTAATGGTCTATGGTATTTTTGCAAAGAAATTGATTGAGTATATTTTTGATTTTGAGAAAATAATAAATTAATAAATCATTGATGCATTATTTTTCTGCATAAATGCGGTATTTTTCTGGGTTAAGAAACCTTAAGAGTAATGCACTTTAAATGAACAGATATTTTAGCGGCGAGAGATTAATTTCATAATAATTGTCAATTGCAGCAATTATCTTCAGCTAATAGCATATAAAATGATCATGAATTAACAATAAAAATAGTCTGTTATATTAACAATAAATTAAAAGCTTCTTCTAAATAGCTATGCATTCTTTATTTCCTAAAAGCTTCAGGATTAAGCAATATAGTTTGCAACGCACCTCACCAAAGTCTTTGGAAACGCTTCCAGCTTTTTACTATGCATAGATGCAAAAAGAAAAGGGCTCATCCTATACAATGCTCTTCCTGTCGGTCCTTTCATTACATAAAGCTTTCGTGGTATTTTAATTTTCTTTCTTCTTATATATTTATCAATTCAATCCTTCAGTTCAGCTCTCTTGATTGCTGTGAATTTACAATTTACCCTCAAATAAGCGATAATAACCACAATAATCGGTAGAATAGTAAGTAGGCCAAAAGGAATTACCCAAAGAGCTCTATAATCATCCTTAGGAATATAAATTTTATCTTTGAATAAAACTTCTATAAACGTGCTATTTTTTCTGGGGTACCCCAATTTATCGACTTCTGAGGGATCAGTTTTCCCATCCCAATCATATAGTCACCACTTGCAATGAACAGTGTCACCCACCACAAATCTTGGGATACCATGAGTTTTGCTGCATGCCCATCTAGGTAAAAATAATTGTCCAGGCCGGCATTGAGCATAACCTTGCTCTTGGATACAAGAAGAGTAGGAATAGGGGTATACATTTCCTCCAGTATAGTCAGAAACAATAGAATCAGCCAAAGATGACTCACATCCATAGCCAGGGTAATAAATTCCGTCAATAAGTACTGAGAGCTTATATTGATAATAAAGTTGATAAGTTATGTATGTGTCAATGCTTTTAACTGTGCAAATTGTGTCTTCGTAATGTCGATTTTCAAGAGGAAAATAAATTCCAAAATAAATACCAGTCCAGATTGGAAATCCAATTGCTATTAGTATTGCTGAAAATCCAACTAAATTCTTATATTCTTCCATTTTGTAATTTATTAATAAAGCTATAGCTTTAGTCAGGATCTGATAAATACAAAAATTATAGCAAGAATTGATTTTCTACTTTAAATTTAAGTTAGATTTTTTTATTATGATTTTTTTGATATTAAAAGTTTATTTTATTTTTATAATTATTACTTGATAATACTCTTATTTGTGACTGATGGGATAAGCTGAGAAATTTCATAAAGCTTTTGCAATTTTCTGCTCTCTTTTCTTAAAATTGGCCAATATAAGGTACAGTAAAGCAGAAAATTAAAAACTCCATAAAAAGCTGTGAAATATGTGACATAGCTTACTTGTTTATTTACATAATTCATTGAATCTGCTCCAAATATTGGAGTTCTAGCTCTAATCATCTCTTGCAATAGCCATGCTCGCTTCAAAAATCTATTGAGCTCTTTAACAATAATTGATGAGTTTGAATAAGCATAATAAGTATATTCTGCTCCCAATAAAAGAGCTCCAGGATAAGTCCCAAAATCATAAAAAACATCTTTTGAATTTGGGTTTCTTTCAAAAAACAGCATTTCTAAATCTCTTGTAAAAAGTTCTCTATTTTTCATGCTAGAAATAATGTGGCCTGACACATAATAGTCGTTTCTTACTCCAAGAATTCTTTTGTTTGGATCTTCAAAATCAAAATGAGGATAAAGAATTTGAGGAACTGGGTTATTTTTTCCTAGAGCCAAATCAGTTGCTAGGAAGCTTGCCTCAGAAATTTGGCTTACTCTTACATAATAAGCCTCCAGCAAATGATATCTTTTAATCAAATTTGTTTTACAAGCTGGATATAGTGCATACCCAACAACCAAATAATAAAGCACGGATGAAAAGATAAGCAAAAGGCAATATAATGCAAGTTTTCTTGTGAATTTTTCAATAATTGGCTTTTCTTTTTCCTTATTTCTTTTGTGAAAGTCTCTTTCTTGCTGATCTGATGCAGAGTCCAGAACAGTGGAAAGCCGATTAAAGCAGCTTTGAAATAGTTCAATATAAGAAATTGTGGCTTGTTTTCTGATATAATTTCAAATTTCATTATATCTTTTGCTGAAATTGATAATCAAAAGTAACAATATCACTGAAAGAACGCTCAATAGGGCAAGTCCCATCAGAATCAATATCAAAATAACTGAGTCATCATCATTTATCCTTTTGACCTCACAATCAATAAGCCCAGTAAGAGTTAAATTTAGAATTTTATATCCAACTCCAAGTCCATTTACAATTAAGAAAAATTCATTTTCTGAATAATTTTGACCTTGCTTAAAGTTGTTATAAAATGAGTTAGCCTGAATATATCTTACACGTTTCAAGAATTCCGTAACCATATCATAAAAATTATAATAAGTATAAGGTCGCAAAGTATCTTGACTTCACATTGGAATTATTTCATTGATAACCATTTCTGAGCTTGGACAGTAACTTCATTCATCATAATCAGTTAAAATTGTGTCTAGCAATGAATTCAATACAGTAAAACTTGTATTGAAGCAAGATTCATAAAAAGTTAAGTTAAGGTCATCATAAGTTGTTGTGAGGTCAATTACTCTGGATAAATATCCAAATCTAGTTATCTGCTGCATTATATTAGCAAAATGTTCTGCTTTAGTTAAATCGTTTGAGTGCTGGATTTCGGTTTTGATATAAAACAAGATCCCAATATTCATTGCCATAATCATTAAAATTGATATTGCAAGCGTTCATTGAGTTATTTTCAGGGCAATTTGGGCTTTCTTTTTCATTTTTTCTCCATTGTCTAAATATAAAATACTAATTATGCTGAAGGATGAATGACTGCTTCCCCATGTGTTGGAAATTACTTTGTCACTGATTTTATTTTCTTCTGGATTTTCTTGATTTGGATTTTCGCTTTCCAAAGCGTTGATCAGCTGAAAGGACATGCTTTGTGTGTAGCTTCTTATGTCACTTCTTGAGAGATGTAATGACTGGAAATTATCCAAAGTTCCGTCGTTCATTTCTTTTTGTAGTTCGTCTTCACCTTTATTTCATTCTTCGATTTCTTTTTTATCGTGAATTAAAAGCAGTAAATTTAGGAAAGAAGATTTGAATGTGATTCTTATTAAAACAACTAGCAAATGCTTACCTTCATGTGAAACCATCACAGGTATATGAGACTTTAAAATAGAGATGTTGAGATTTGGTATTAAATCAGTAATATTTTCATTTTTACCAGTTACTTTGCTGCTCTCAATGAAGTGTAAAAAATTTGCACTGTGTGCATGAATTATCCCATCATCTGAAATTAAAGCACATTCTCTCAATTTTGAGATTGATTTCATCACAAGAACATAATATATGTTCTTAATCAGTGAAACCAAGTGAACTTCGAAATCACACTCTACCAAATATCCTCTATCAGTTTGAAGAACGTGTGACATTCCAATGCTCGATTCTGTTTGAACGCAGTTTTTAATGTACCTTTTCATATACTTTTCATGATTTCTGGAATAGGGCTCAGGAATATAACCTGAAATTTTTGAACTAACTATACTGCTAATAGTTTGCTTTAAAATATGAGCTGCTACAGAATTCGCATAAAAAATCGTACCAAATGAGTCTTGATTTGCTGAAATAATGATAAATCCATTATTTTCAGAAAAAGACAAAAATTTGTTTTTGCTTTCCTGAAGAGCTACCATGCGAAGACTTTCCCTTTTCATTATCAATTTGCTGCCATACTCTTGTTTTCCAAGGATATCTATCTGCAAGGAGCCATATAAGTCGTGGCAAGAGGCTCGATTGGGAAAATTCTTGACAAGTTTTGAGTAGCCATTATTAACAATATTCAGAGTTTCTGATACTGTTTCTGATAGAATATTTAGTTTATCCATTTTTGGCTTTGAAGATGTCAATTCATTCCAAAAATCTATAAGTTTATTGCAAAGAAGTTCGTCTTTTGCTTTTATATTGTCGAGTTCAAGAAAATAGTAAATAACACTAACATCTTCGTAAACTCCGATGTTATTTTTTTCAAATAAAGTAGAAATTGCTCATTCTTGGAAGCAGCCTTCAATGGTTGGCTTGAAATATAAAATCTTAGAGAATTTTACTCTTCCAAGTCTTTCATCTTGAAGATTATAAAAGCAATAGTTGGTTTCTCAAATAACAAGAAGTTTATCGACTTTGAATCCTCTCCACTTAGCATCTGAAAATTCAGCAAGCACATTTGCATGATCATCAGCCAGATCGTTCATTAATTCATCCCTTAAATTCAGCTCAAATTCGTATTGATCAAATATAGAATTTGTATTTTTTCTAATTTTTTTGATTTTTCTGATAGCATGATTCAAAAAAATGAAAACCAATATTGGATTTATGATTCAAAAAAACACAATAATCACTTGAGAGTCTCCAATAGCATTTCCAAAAAGAAAGGCAAGCGTAGCGAATAAAATTAATAAATTTCTAGCTACAATCAGCACATTAAAAAATAAATTGTAATAGGGAACATATTTTATCACTTTATACACGATGAATAAAGGATAAAAAGCAAGCACTGCTTGATGAAAGTAATAGCTGTTTTGGTTAAGTAAAATATAAATTGCGGAGGTAATAATTGAAAAAGTGATCATTTCTACATCTATTGATGAGTGAGCCCTTGATTTCAAATTTTTTGATGCAAAGGCATGTCTAAGTTCTGCTGAAAATATTTCTCTGCCAGTAGCAAGTAGTGACAATAAAAGCATGCTTATAAGGGACAAAATAATCCCGGTGGCTCCAAGATTCAAATTACAGTCAGTGCAAGAAGAATATTCATCAATGGAATTTTTATTCTTTATTGAGTACTTTAATACTAGCATAAAAATAACAAGCGAAGGAATGAATCCAATTGTTGAAAGAAAAAATAAAATTACCTTTGGAAATAAAGCAATATGTGATTTAAAATCCAGTTTTTGATAACTTACTATTGAAAATAAGATTACAAAAACAGTGCATATTAAAACTGAAATGCTTGACATTAAGAAACAACCATATAAATAGCCTGAATCGGCACAAATTTGATCAATGCTCATATAGCTTAATGCTCTTCAGTTCTTTCCAATATAATCATGCGTATTTATATTGCTGCCTCAATTGAATCTTGCAAGCTGTAGGTAAATTATAAAATTTATCATCAAGTGAAATAATTTTTCTCAAGCTTTGTTTGGAGAAATCCTCTTATTCTGAGTGCTATAAATAATTGAAAAAGCTCCAAATAGGGAGCTTTTGATAGCTGAAAATAGATAAGATCAATTGAATACAGAATAATCATGAGAAAACGCCTTTAAATTTGTAGCTGATAGAAGTTCTTCCTCCATTGATTAAGCACAATACTAATTAATAAAAATTTAATAAAAAGTTAATAATAGGATTCTTACTTTTATACTGCCAGATCGATTTTATTATACATCAGCTAAATTTCAAAATAAACTTAATTAGAAGCATTAAATGAAGTTATTATTGTGAATAAATGGAATCTCATTAAAACAGCAGATTTTTAATATCACAACAGAAAGTTCGTTTTTTCCCTGAATTCAACTCCTTACTTAAATTTAATACACCCAAGAAGTGTGTTCAAAAATTTTATTTTCCAATTATCATATAAAGAAAATTTCAATTAAATCCAAATTTTGTATTTAAATATTTTATAATATTTCATATGATGCTCCAAATGCTTCATAACTGAATTTTGATATAGAAATACACTTTAATTTTTTCAGAAAACAGTTATATGTATCACGGTATTAAAATTTTTGAACATTTAAGAATTATATCAATTAAATATTATTTAGTTTCTAAATAATAAATTTTAGGTTGATTATTAACTTGAAATCATTCTTCTATTTACTTAAAGGATAAGTTTGTGTGGCTTATGACTTCATATTAAATTCTAATTAAAAGACTTAGTTTAAAACGCAATACGACATTAAAATCACTACATTTTTATTGAAGATAAAGAAGCAGCTTTATCTTGATTTTTATCAATAAAATAACAGAAAAAAGTGAAAAAATATCTACTAATCAGCAAAAATCTCCACAGAAAATGCCACAACAACTCCACAACAGTCACCGCACAATCTCCACAAAAAATCACTGCTCAACTATGTCATAACTCAGATTTATACTTATATTTGATATTACATCAGCAGTGCCCACTTCATATTTTCCAAATTAAAGAGGAAGCATAATTCTTGGTTACTGTTGATGGATTCGGTAAATAGTCTTCAGCAAGATTGTCTACATCAATAGAAAAGCATGTAACTCATCAAATTCAGTTGAACAAGACTTATAGCCAAAATGCTTTTATTTATACATATAATTATTTGAATTAATCAAAAATTATGAAATCATTCCAAAATGATTGCATACAGTTATTATAATAATTAATACCTATTCACATTTGATACTAAAAATCATTTGCAAATAAAGATTTTCATTTCTTGTAGTATATTAGCACATATTAGAGTCAAAGTTTTGTTTTTTCTTCCTCTTCAATAAGATACAGAAGTTACAAACTGTCTAAAACTTCTTTTAATTTATCCTGTAATGAGTTATAACAGATATTTTTGCGATTTTGATAGCCTTTTTGGCATTTCTTTGACAATTCTTGGGCGTTATCAGCTTACTTATTTAAATTTTTGTATGCTAAAATGCCACCATTAATTAGCTTTTTAGCCTTGAATTATATATCTCTAATTTCTCCATTTTCATGCTACACTTCGACTCCATATTCTATAATTCAACAATTTGTGATATAAAATGCATCATAAAATCATTTATAAGTATAAATGTAATTTAGATGTCTTATTTAAAGAAAGCTTATTTAAGTTAGTTCAGCCAAACTTTTTGTACCCAGATTAAACTTGAAACATTTTACCATTTCACAATCAGTTTTCTTATCAGAAAAACCGATCCCAATATACACTCCTCCTTTATTATATGCACAATACACTTGATACACTTGACAAGCAATATTGATTGTTGATTGTGCAATTCGTCTCCAAGCAGTGCAACTTCCAGTGTCGCTTTCATATATTGATGCATCCTCACCACATTCAATTAAATACAGTCTCTCTGCATTTAACAGGATCTTTCTTGTCTCTTTTGCAAATTCATAAGGAATTGTAGAGTAAGAGTCAATGTCAATTGAATATAATAAAAGCTTTGCATTCTTCCATCCAGAAATCAAAATATTCCCATTGAATATTATATTACTGCAAGAGAAATCAGTTTGTGGCATTGGAGTCAATTCTCTTCAATGATTTTGAACCAAATCAAATCTACGAGATAGAGTTAATGATTTATAAATATCGCTTCCTCCAAAGCAATAAACACTTTGGTAGAAATAGATAGCTGATGATGCTCCACAAGGAGTTCCAGATGGCAGAACTTCAACAGAACCATTCTCATCGATCAACAATGTAATCCCTGAAAGTGGAAATTTACTATAACAGAATAGTTTCCCATTTGGAATTTGAGTTACGCAAGTAAAGTAGTTTAAGACTCCTGGAGTTTGCAAGATTTTCTTTTCTTTGCTTTCACTTTCAGTGTCGTAAGTGCATAAATTAGTTATATAACCTTCACCTTCATCTTCATCTTCTTCTTCATCTGACGGTACTTCTTCTTCTCCAATAAAATTATAGATTCTTGTTTTTTGGTGATAAGTATTGACATATTCTTGGTAAGCCTGCTCAAGTGAATGATCATAAGCGCTACCCTCATAAATCAAGCAAGTTGTTCTAAATTCTTGCTCTAACTCGGTGTCATTTGGCTTACTAAAAATCTGTGATCCTTTCTCTCCAATAATTTGCAGAATAGTATCTTTAAGGCTTTTTGAGCCTACATGGTACTTAATTTTTGGTTTGCAATGATTAGTATCTATTTTACCTTCTCTTTTTGCTAATGCTTTTTCCTTTCCTTCTTCAAATATTTTTAAATTCTTATTTCTCTCATTTATTATGCTATCAATGTTGCTTATTTCTGTCTCCCCATATAAAGCATTTGCAATATTGTACCAATCTGTAATGGCTGGGATTATCGTATTGACTTTCTCAATTGCTTTTTCAGGGTCTAAACTCAATAGTCTTAAAGCTTGATTTTGCTCTGTTTTCAGTATTCTTTTGGCTTGATCAATTTCAGTAGAAAATTGGTTTAATTCAGCTGAACGAGTATCAATTTCTTTTATGATCAATTCTAAGCCACTTTTCGAATCACAAAGATTACTTCCATAGGAAGTCAGAATCATTTTCTTTTGCTGTTGATATCTGGAATCAGCTTTTGCAAGAAATTCTAGAAGTGCTTCTTTTGTGCCTTCATGAGGCTCTACAAAAATAGACTCCAATGCGTGATCTCTATTTATCACTTTTAAATGCTTTTTGGAATGCTTTGCACAGCTGTATATTCCTTCAGAAATGCATTTGCATACATATTCGACATCAAGCATGCAGCCTGGCTTGAAACATTGCTTGTCGACCATGTATTTATTACAATATTGATGCATAGATGTCGAATTATCTTATTGAAATAGTTTTAGCTTTAAATATTCAGGAATCAATTAGCTTGCTGGCTGAGTGTCAAAAAGAAGCTGCAAAAGCCAAAGAAGTGCAGGGTCATAGCACCTTAGCTTTCAACCAGTCTAATCTTTTAACTAATATTTGGAAAATTACTATTAAATTCTTATAATTTAAGTATCTCATTTTACAAGAATATTATGCATTTAAAAGACCTTACCGCTGAAACTTCCCTTAAAAAATCTTTATGGGGAAGTATATGAATTGCTAGTCTTCGCCCTGAAGGATGGGTATGAATTTTCCTCAGAAATAATAGAAGAAACCATCAAAGATGCAAATGGAGGATTGGTAAATCAAGCGAGTGGTTGAAGATGTTTTAAATGGAATGTGTGCTTTAGACCTGGTGTAGGTTATTGTTAGATTTCAAGAATACCGATGAAGTATTAAAGACTTTTATTTCTCTATTAAGACCTCCTTTTTACTTTGGCGAGATGAAAAAATAGATTTTCAAGGATTGAACTTAAGATTTTTCAGTTGGAATTTTACTGAAATTAGAATTGCTATATATCTGATAAAACATTTCAAAAATCTTGATACAATTTTGAAGAGATTGCAACACCATTTGGCTCTGTAGGGCAACCAAAAATGCTTATATGAGCGTTTAGCAGATTTGTGATTTCTTTAGTGTAAGGATTACCTCTTTGTTATCAGTATGCCTCGTGCTATTTAAAATCTGACCAGGGGGAAAATTAGTTTATTCCCCTCAATTTTTAACTAAATGTTCCAAAGATTTGGATAACTGATACCCATCATTAAAAGCGATTTCATTTATCTAATCAACATTTAAATTATTTATTTTGCCTTTGTACAATTTATTTACAGTCGCTGGCATTTTAATAAATTTTAAATAATTTATCTTTCTTTTGTAAGAGGAGCTTATTAACTTTTTCAAGATAGTATTTTCAATTCTAAAAATTTATATGAATTTTATAGTATAATTTCCATTTGATCTTAAAAATTTTTAAATATGTTGATATATATTTGATTTCTGTCCTTTTCATATTTTAACAGCTTGAATATTTTCTGGACAAATTTTATCATATCTGATTGAGAAATATTTAAATTGAGAAAATGTACAAAGCATTTATATTTAAGAATTTTTAACTCATTGCCAATTATTATAATTTATACATTTGGTTAAAGGTTGTTCTGGACTTACAAAGAAAACTTCAAATACTAAAATAAAATTCATTCACATTTTACTATGTTTTATATAGCTTATATGATCACAATGTTTTCCAAAATAAGGTTTAAATGGGCAAAAAAAATAATTTGGCACTTAATAAAGAAAACACTTGCCTTATTGAATTTATATTCTTATTAAATGATTTAATTTTCACTTTTTAAATAGGGATTATTTTCTTTGTTTTTGTTATTTATATAGGTATCTCCCTTCATAATTTTCAAAAGCTCTGCGTTTTTCAAGTTTTATGGAATACCTCTAGTTAAAAGATATGTCTTCCGATTTATTTCTTAGGTGTTGTAACATCAAAAAAGAATCCTTCCATGGAATTGCCATCTTCTCAATATCTATAATTGCTAACTTGATAAAAATAAATAGTAAAAAACAAATTCTTTAAGATACTTTTTTAATATATAATATTATATATCGTAGTTAAAAAATACTCAAGATTTAAATAGATAAAATATTCAAACTTATAAGTCAAAATAAACTCTCCTGCAAATAAATCTGGCTTAACTGTTTGCTTCGCCAAATTGTACGAATATACATCAAAAGGAAATTTTGTTCTTGAACAGTGACATCTTGGGGATTCAGAATAAAATGAAAACCTATAATCCTCTGTAAAATTTTGTATTCAATCTTTTCAACATAAACCAGATAAGCTCCTGCTTCAAATTCTTTAACAATCCAGGTATCTCTGCAAGAATTTATATCAGAAAATTCACTTATAAATGATAGTCGGTGTTCTATCCTCTACGCTCTCTTGGGTTTACTTTTCCAATTATCATTTGGTGAAAATTGATAGTTATCTTCATTAAATATCTTTCCATCTGCTTGAGTGCTATATGATTGAATAAAAAAAATTTATATTCCTTTTATTTCAATATTTTTTATTAACACTTGATGATGAAAATTTAAGCTTTTGCATGGAAAATAAATAAAATAAGAGTCAAAAGGCTTAAGTCATTTTTCAGCTTAATATAAAATAATTATTTCCAGGTTCTGAAAGAGTCACTCTATATATTGCAAATTGCCCTTGTCCTTGATTATGATGAAGACTTTCGTAGTAATAATCATCATGAACTCTACAAATTGTGATGCTTACAAAATATTTCACAAAGCTATCCAAAAAGTCCCATCATCTGAATTCGACCATCCAAGCTGCTTTTTCAATTGAGGAGTCCACAAATCTGATGAGTCTGATCAGTCTCCTTTCCATTCTTGGCTTCCTCATGGGTTTCTTATTTGAAGAATTTGTTCTTCTCCTCTTCTAGATTTTACCACTTTTGTGTCAATCACAGCATAAGCATGCCCCATTACAAGACCCATAGGATTTACACAGTCCTGGGCTCCTTCTTCTTCTGAACTGCTCGCACAAATAATTCAGTCATTTTCATTTGCCTCAAACATTCTATCCCATAATG
>CATKHM010000431.1:0-19285 GCA_949751825.1 Blepharisma undulans
TGGCTGCTGTCAGAAAAATATGAAAATCTTCATTTAGATCAATTGATAAAACTGCAGAATCTGCATCTGGAACTTTATTTGTTAGCCTATAAAGACTTTTATTTTCTATTCGAAGCAGCTCAGATTGCCCGGACTCAAAACCTAAAAATATTTTTGATGGTGATAATGCTTTAAATGTGCTCAGACTTCTTCTAATATCAATTTTTCTAGCTTTTTGCAGCTGATTTTCACTAAAAAATGAAATCAATAAAATATTGCCTGCACATAAAGTAATCAAATATCCAGGAAGCTCTTCAATCATCAATATAACTTCTCTATGAAGAATATATCTTCCATATATAGCATCAAGATTTTCTACTTGCATAAATAATAAAGCTCCTTTTCCAACTGACATTGCTGCAAATTTATGAGGGTTTTTAGCTTTATGTGACTGGAAAAAGTCCAGATCATCTTTTAATTTCTTCTTAATAGCAAGCTCACAGTCATACTGTGGAGGTTTTGAGTTCAAAGGCTTAAATGCTTTTACTGGGGCTAAAACAGCTCGATTTTCAGAATCTTTGATATCTCCAGTATAAATAATTTTTTCTAAAAGTCCTGTTTCTCCTTCATACCGAAAAATACAAATTGAGCCTGAATAAAGCAATAAAAGAACTCTGTCAATTTCTTTTATATAAAACATTTCTTTTACATCGTTAGCTGTTGGAGGAGGATAAATCGTTGTTACAAGCTTTCCTGTCAAATCATATAAAATCACACTATTATCTTCACTTAAAACTCCTATGAATTTGTTTATCCATTTAATATCTTTTACTGCACTTTTTGATATTGCAAAAAAATCTCCCACAAGATTTATCCTAGAAATGCTCAATTTATTTCCAGTGAACATTGCTAAAGTGTTTGAGTCAATAAAAGAAATAAAATTAATAGGATTTGCAGGGTTTGAATTCATTTTAAACGTGTAAATCAAATGAAAATGCTCAATACTCCATATCTTCATAGTACAGTCTATAGATGCGCTTAAAAATAAATTAGGATTTGAATGAGCAGCCAAGGCTAAAATTGATCGATTGTGGCCGTCAAAAGTATGGATTGGCTTTGATCTTGACCCTAATTTATACACAAAAATTTGACCTTCACTTGTGGCACAAACACAGTATCCTTGTGGTGGGCAATATAAAGTGTCTGTAATTAATGTTCCGGGGCATAAATCGTCTGCTTGATTTTGCAGATCATAAGTCCCTAAACTAAGCACAGCAATTGAGCTTTCACTTCAAACAGAAATTCGATCAAATTTTTTATCGATTCTCATCCCTTTCATCCAATTCATCTGTAAATCAATGCTTTTTATTAATTCTATCTCAAACTTCACAAATCCACCACCTGGGTCTAATAGTAGCCCTTTTTCGATGTCATATTTGCTTTCACATATAAGCTTCATAACTGTTATATTTGAAATTCCACACAAAATCAAATGATTTGATGAATGAATATAGGTGACGTGCTGGATTCTTCCTGGGCCTAGTGTTTCCATTTTCCAAATTTCAAATAAATCAGACAGCAAAAATAGCCTGAAATCTGTGCTGATTACAACAAAAACGTGATAAGGCTCAATATAAGTAAAACAGCAACATGCGTGAACTCGTAAAATATCAAAGAAAGTGCAGCTGTTTTTTAAGTTTCCAGAGCTGTCGAATAAATAAAGAGACTTTTCATCAAAGGAAGCATAGAGATTGTAGTTGCGGATTCATTCGATTCTACGAGGAGTAAATTGATGCTTTGTAAAGGAAGTTTCGGGGATAAGCCCAAAGACTTGTTCTGGAGATTTTTGGAGTCTTCGTGGCTGCGATTTGTATGAGTTGATGCAATCATGTCGAGTTAAAGACTTTTTCTCTGGCCTGCTCATTTTTAACTTAAATTAATTGCAGTAATGATATGAATAATTTGTATTTGTGCTTTTGAGGGAAAATAATGCTTTGGAATTGTAAAACATAAAATTTCAAGAATTTGAATATATTGTTAATTGATGTTTCGTTAATTATAATAATTTAGTAATTTTAAGCTAATAAGTAATTTTGCAAAATTCTTGGATATTAATTCATTAATATTACGCTCAATAGAAATTAAGCATAATCTATTCTTTAAAATTATAATTAAGCTTAAATGCAATTGATTCAACAGACTTATTAAAACATTTTAAGTTGGAAAGCCTATTCATAGCCCAGCTATCATGCTGAAAATTTCAACCAATTTTATATTTGATTAATGATCTAAAACTATTTCCAATTTTGAAAAGAAAATATGTTGATTCTGCACAGCTTACGTCATGGTACGATTATAAAAATAAACTACAACCATTTTACATTTTTATATTTATTGACAAATTCAACAATCTAAATTTTCTCAAATTTTTGGGAATTCTGATAATTATAAATACATTCAAGATTAAGAGTCATTTTATTTTCTAGATTGTTCTAAATGTCAGAATAATAATATGCTTATTAATCTGAATTGAGAATTATGTTTAATTATTTATAATCATGGACAATATTCATAACTTATGGTGGCAAGAAGAAGTTCAAATAAACTACAAAAATATTACCAGCTTCAATATAAGGCTCCTGCAAATAGTCACTTCTATGAGAATTATAGCTATATTTATATATCCCTCCTGATCCTCACTTCTGAAATTTTTCACTTATATTTCTATTCATTTATTCGTTTATTTTCTTGTTAAATCAAGTGAAAATCGTTCAACCCTACACAAAGCAGTAACTACAATAATCCTCACAGAATTTTGAAATTTGGTGTGAATATTTGCATGGCTACCACACTTCCCCGGACATTCTGAACTCGGCGAAATGTTTGCTTTTGTATCAATGAGTCATTTTTTAAATCCAATTATTACAAACAAATGAATTTTTAACCTTATGATGCTAAAACATATGTACATATGGCATATTCATCCATATATATGCAAGAATGATTTACAGATGAATTTTGCACATTTCATATATGCAATTTTTTTTGTCATATATTTTTCTAATAGAGGATTTTTCAATAAGCAAAATATTTCTCTGGAAAGATTTTTATACCAAAAAGAATTGGAAAAATCTAAAAATAAATTAGGGACAATAACGCAATCAATTACAAACGGGATTATCATTTTTACGAATAATGAAATAGTTTTCAATAATTCGAGTATATTGGAACTGCTTAATTCAGATTTGCCTTCCTTATTTTCAGTATTGGAAAAGTTAGAATATTGCCCAGAGAAAAAACTTGCCAGATATACAAGTTCTAATTTATTAATTGATGATATTATGCATGCAATGAGGAATATAAACAATGAAGAGATTTGTTTGGGAATAACCAAGCTGAATGATGTCAATTTGGAATGGAGAGCGAAAAAGATATTATGAGAAGAAGCCCCTTCATTATTTTTAACAGCGAGAAATGCAAATCAGATTATTGATTTAGAAAAAAATATTGCAAACGATAAAATGAAAACAATTTTATTAAGGTCAGTTTCTCATGAATTGAAAACTCCGTTAAATGCAATATTACACTTTACCAACGAAATCTTAGAAAAACATAGAAATAAGTTTAATGCTGAAGAACTTCAGCAGCTTTCTATGGTTGTCACTTCTTCTAAATTAATGCTTTCACTTATCAATGATCTTCTAGATTACTCAAAAATTCTTGCAGGTGTATTTTCTATAAGAAAAGTATACACCAACTTCAGAAAAATAATATATAGCACCTGCGATCTTATACAATTCCAAGCAAAACGAAAAGGATTGTCTTGTTCCTGCCATATAGACCCAAATGTTCCAGAAGAAATATACACAGATCCCTTGAGATACAGCCAAGTTCTTTTAAACCTATTAAGCAATGCTTTGAAATTCACTATGAAAGGTAGCATTGAGGTTCATTTTTATATAGACTGCCACAATAAATTAAAATGCCAAGTAAAGGATACAGGCATTGGAATACCTGAAACAACCATGCAAAAAATTTTCACTGCGTTCAGTTCTCCAAATAATCCAAATTTGAATCCTAATGGATCTGGTCTTGGACTTTCTATATCAAATTATTTAGTAAAAGAATTAGGTGGAGATTCAATCAAAGTAAAATCTTTTGTTGGTAGAGGCTCTTTATTTTGGTTCTCAATTGATATTTTACAAGAAAAAATATCAATAGAAGACTTTGAAAGTGAGCTGGATGAAATCGATGACTCTCTTTGTGCAGTCATGTCACGATATAACAGTTTTGATAATGGATCATACTACGATCTATTAATTGTAGATGACAACGAGTTTAATTTAGAAGTGTTAGGGTCTGTTCTTACTAAATATAATATCAAATTTACTGAAGCATCTGGGGGTAGAGATGCCATTGAAAAAATCAAACTTCAAGACAAGTCTCATCAATTCAAAGTAGTCATTATGGACTGTAATATGCCAGAATTGGATGGATGGGAAACCACAAAAGAGTTATGTTCAATGTACAAACAAGGTAAATTAAGAAAAATGCCTTATGTAATAGGGTATTCTGCTTATAGTTCTGATGAAGATAGACAACTTTCATTGGGTTCTGGAATGGTGGATTATTTATCGAAGCCATGCCCTCCAGAAGAAATTATTGCAACAATAAATAAGTATTTATAAATATAAACTTACAATATTTTCCATTACCTTTACGAAATATCTCTTATGCAAGCTATATGCATTTATTTCTTTTATATTTAATTTACCAAATTCTTTGAACGATTTCTTATCCTTAGAAATGAGAAGTCGGGATATTTCTTCTATAAGAGTCCATCCCGTAGGTCCAATCTTGCAATTGACCCCAAACTGCCTTATAAGATCTCTGGGTTCCTCCATAATGCCACTTTCCTATTTGCTGGACTCCAGGTGACACTGTAGGATCATTATAAAGTCTTTTAAGTGCCAGCATTTCTTCTTTATCCTCAAAAAGTGCGTCAATCAGCCATTCTTTCCTTTGCTGTCCCGCTAAAAATCTTCTATCTTCAATTGCTTGCAAGAAAGGTATTGATTTTCTTTTATATTCATATAAAACCATTCTTCCTCTATCTCTTTCAGTTCTGGCTTTCTTGAATGACAGCAGTCCATAAAAGAAGCATGTAAAAAGAGCTGCAAGGGAAATCTTGCTTACTGTTCCAGGGATTCTTCGACGAGCAGTCCAGAAAAGTTGATGTCTGCGCTCATTATAAGCAGGGCCGCGTGCTTTTCAGTATGGGTTGTGATCTTTATATTGGTGGAAGATGTTGTCTTCTCCTGGCATTTTTTATATGATTTTTCATAACAATGGGTTAGGAATGGAAAAGATTTATAAGACAAAGGAATTGAGAGTCATCACACTGATATGATTCTTAGATAAATTTTTAAAAAGAACAATGGAAATTCAGTTATTACAATAACAATATTGATTTTTGTGAAAACATAAATAAAATTATTCATCCTTTGCTATAATAATGGAAAATTTAAAATCTGCATCTGCAGCTGGTCTTGGCAGTTCCATTGAATGGTTTCCTCCGAGAGAGCCAGGCTACCGTTATGCTGCACATTTAGATCCGTATATGCCAGCTGCTTTTATTAAAGATCCACCTTCTCCTCCTAGAGAAATAAAGCCTCGCGTTACGTACGGAGGTGGCTTTCAAATGCCAAGAAAAGAAGCTTCAAGTCCTGGGCATCTTCAGCAGTCACCAAGAGCCGCCAACCAAAGTAACTTATAATCAGTTTCTGCAAGATATCCTTCACAAAATGAAGTTCAACCTTCAATTAGTAACTTCGAGCAAGAACTTATGAAATTGAAAATGGAATCACAATACTTAAGCAATCAATGGCTTAATAAACCAATTGATCCAAGTATCTTGCATGTTGACCCAATTACTCATTCCCATAAATCATTTTACAAAGCCACCGATGCTACTAATTTATCATTGGAAGAACTGGAATTGATGAAAGAGAGCCAAACTAAAAAATTAATTGATTTAGAAACAGAGTACTACCGAACCAAGCAAACTTCTTCTTTTCAGCATCCAAACCAATCATCAGGACTCAATTTTTCTTACTCAAGATCAAGCCCAAAAGCTTCTTATGATTATTTTACACCTAAAGGAAAACCGTCATCTCAAAGTGTTAGGCTGTCACCTACAAGAGAACAATATGAAGCAAAATATGAAAGATATTTACAAGGTAAAGCTATGAATAAGAATAAAAAAGACATTAAAGGAAAGCCAAAAATAAAGAGCAAAGAGATAAAAACAGGACAAGCTAGTGATAGAAAATTCGAGATGGTTACTTTTTTGAGATGGATGTTCAAAAAGCTTGATAAAGATGGATCAGGGACGGTGGATACTGTAGAACTTATGCAAGAATTTCATGCCAATCCAGAAATAGCCGAGATGTTTGGGCTCAGAGAACAAGCAGAGCATCCGCAGTATATGGAAAGGTTTAAAGAGGTTTTTGATTCTATTGGATTGGGAAATAAGCATGAATTCACACTTGATGATTTTTTGGAATTTTTCAGAAAAAGGCAAGAAAAGCCGACAGTTAAAAAATCACCAGTAAAAAGACAAAAATCACCGAAGAAAAATATAGAGACTGTTGAGTCTCCTTCAGATCCTGTATGTTTACTAACCAACAAACAAATGAAAATTCTTGAAGAAGTATTTTTCAATAGAGACGAATATGAAGACCAGGTCTTAAAACGAATTGACTTTATGGATTCATTAAGACAAGATGAAAGAGTCATAAAAATCCTCCATGTAGACGCAATAAAACTTGGTCCTTTTCAAACCTTAAATTTAGAAACCATGCTGAATTTCATAGAAAATGATGGAGATGGGCCTGAAGAGTTCATAACTTGAAACCAATTTTTGGAGTATTTTTTTACAAAGCCTCAAATGGTAGCTTCAGATACTGGAATAACTGATCCTAGGCTTGATGATATTGATATTCCTCCCAGGTATGTTTCTATGATCAAAGAGTTCTTTGACCAATTGCCCATGAAAGGAAGAAATAAAGTTTCCACTTATGATTTTATTAGTGGAGCGAGAAGAGATTATAAAATTAAAGGATTTTTGTCTATGACTGCTAGAGAGCCTGATGGGCTATCAATGATCCCTCCTGAGTCAGTTAATGATGTCTTAACAAGAATGGAAAGAGATGCAGGAGCCTTGGTGTCTTGAACTGATATTCTGGGATATTTCAGCAAGCGAGGAATTCCTAAATTAACCTTTGATGAAGACAATCCTAACAAGCCAGTCGAAAAAGAAAAATTCGCAAAACTAACAATGCCTAAAACGAAGGTTCAAGAAATTGCTGCACAGACTGACGAAATACCTGAAAACAAATCAAAAACTGATATAAAAAGAAAATATACCAGAAGCTTGTCTCCACAACCTAAAGAGCATAACAGAACTTTTAATGACATTGACGATTTTAGACAGAGCAGAATTTATCAAAAAGATTACCCAGTCCGCAGCAGCTCAGTTGGCAAATTTGGTGTTACAGTTCCAGAACCATTCGGTTTTGAAACTAGAGAATTAACAAAAGAAAAATCAATACGTCAAAAATGATTAGAGGATTATATAAACGAAATCCGTCTAGAGGAAGAAAGGCATTTAAATATGAAATATAAAGCAAATCCAATACCATCTGATGTCATAATACCTAAATATGACAGTATTCTTGCTGCACAGGAAGCTAGAAGAATTGAAGTAAAAAGAACTTCTATGGAAACAACGAAGGCCAATGAAAAACCTTTTAGCTTTTATGTAAGAGATAAAGAAAAGAAAAAACCAGAGCCGGTTGAGATGAAAAAAGAAACATTCAAAGCAAATCCAGTGCCTTGGCATTGTAAAGTGTCGATTTATGATCAGATGAGAAACCAAGATAAAGCAGCTAGAGAAGAAAGAATTGCCAGGGCAGCTCAAGAATCTCTCAGAAAATCCTCTCTTCCGCCTAGGATGGAAATGCATGAAAAAGCCAAATCCCAGCAGATTATCACCCCGAAAACTGAAAATTTCGAGTCATTTAAAGCCAAAGACCCTCCAAATTTCACAAAACTTCAGGCAAAATTCCAAAAGACATTAGATATGAATAAAAACGCAAAATTGCCGACACAAGTGATGCCTTTTAACTTCGATAAGCGAGAAGGCTTAACAGCAACGCAAGAGGACCAAATGAAAAGAGAAAAACTTAAAACAATTCACCCAGAAGTTCTGGACGAAATAGATGGAGCAAATTTCAAATGGGGGAATATGGACAAAAAAGATATAAATAATTCTACTGGAGTGTTAAAAAAACCAAAAGTAGAGCCATCAATTACTGAAAAAGTTCGAGACATGATTTCACTAAGAAAGAAAAAAATTGAAGAAAGCGAAGAAAAAGTGAAAAAACAAAAAAAAGAAGAAGACGAAAGAAAAGCGAAGCAGGACGCAATAAGATCAAGAGTGCAGAACTCTAATGCCATTCAAGAAAAATTAAGAAAAGAAAAAGAAGATCGAGATAAAAGAACAACTGAGAAGCTAGAAACAATGAATAATCAGTCGGCAATTTATAAAGCACAAATAAAAGAAATGAATGAAAGAGTTAGCCAGAGACCTTTACTAGTAGAAACAGTTTCTGATAACCAATTGAAAAACATAGCAAAAATGAAAACTTTGTTGAGGGTCAAAAGGTCACTTGAAGAGTCCAAAATACCTATTGCAAATTATTTCACTGAAGAAGAAAAAGATTTAATAGAAGAAGCTGAATATTTAGTAAAAATCAATAAGCTAGCTTTATAAATTTTTAAAATTTATTTAATTCTTCCTATTGATTGTCTGTTTCATATTTTTTGATATTTTCTGCAATTTTGGAGCATTTGTATTTCAGCTCATTTATTTGGTTTTCTATCCTTGGGTTTAATGATATATTTTGATTCAACTTCTTAAGTGCAGCTTTTTCTGCTTTTAATTCCATCAATTTCTAAATATAAATTACCGTTTTTGCAATCGTTTTCAAAGAGTTCGTCATTTTTTCCAGCTGTGCTACTTTCATGGCTAAATCTCTTTCTGCTGAACTTAGCGGTAAATTAACTCTATTTTGTTTCTGTAAAATCCTATCAATTTTCCCCTTCAATATTTCTGAGTTTTCTTCTACACTTTTCATTTTTTCTTCAAGTCCTTCAATACTTTTAAACAATTTAACCGCAGAATCCGTCTTAATAAAGCTTGCACTATTCTTTAGTTTGTTAAACAATTCTTTGATTTCATCTACCTTTGTTTTTAAAAATTCTGCTTTTTTAGATAGTGGCAACACACATTTATCGTAGAGTTTGTCGGCTACAAGAGTTAAGGCAGCTAATTCTTGTTCTTCATTAGTGATATCAGGAAGATCTACATCTACAGCTGGTGGAGGAGGAATGTTTATAGGCTCTGATAAGGATTCTTTAGGGAGGCTTACTTCTAATTCATTTAGGTCAAGGTTGAAAAATTCGCCTTTTTCTCGGATTAGTTTTAGGTCAATTTTTTGAATTTCTCGGTCTAAAGAGATGAGAGCATAATTGTAGCGGATTCTATGGTGGATTATAGCGAGAGATTTTCCTTGGAGATTTTTACTGATTTCTTTGACAACAGAATGCTTTATGTCTTTGGAAACTCTTCCAAGAATGCAGGATTCTTTGAGTTGAGATAACCAAGGAAGAGAGATTTGATATAGTGAATTATTGCAGAGATAGTAAATTTTATCATCATCTGAAATTCTAATAACTCCATTTTGACCTTCAAATTTTATTTGCTCAAAAACACTAAAATTCACATTAGAATCTCTTGATGAAAAGCTTAAATTTATATCACCAAACCCTACAAGCAATGTTAGTGATCCAGAAACTTGTTTTAATAGGAAAACAATTGGATTGAAAGAAGAGATGCAAAATATTTCATCATACTCAATCGATTTTTCGTCAGATGCATTTTTATCATAAAAACTGATAGGCCCCTGAGGAGCTGCTATGTAATTTTGATATACAAAATTAGGCAGACTGATATAAGCCTTCCTTAAGTTTTGAGATACCAGCAAAATATTATTGATAATTTCATTAACCCATTGCTCTGAAGATGGCTCATACAAAGAGTAAGAATTATTTTGAATTTTCATTATTTTTTCAAAGTTGGTAAATTCTTTCAATACTGAAAATTTCCTAGGTATTGCAGGAGAAATAATATACAAATCTCCATTACTCATCAATACGATACAGCTAAACCTGCTTAAACTTTTCTCTTTTTCTTGAGGAAAACAAAAGCTAACAGGCTCTTCGTTATTGAAAATATCAGCAGGAATTCTTCACTCAATTTCAGGCTCTCTGGTGCTAATTAATACATCATAAATTCTTAAAATTGTATCAGGTGTAAGCACCGCCAAAGCGCTTTCAGATAAAGGATGCCAATGATAGTCAATAATTTTTCCATAAAAGCCTATGATTTTTCACTCAGTTTCAGTATCAATACTGATTACTAATAATTGGTCCTCTCCTGCTATTGCAAGACGTTGAAGATGAGGCTTCATTGAAACTGGATAAAATGGAAGCGAAGACAAATTCTTGATCTGCTGAGAGTTGCTATCTATAGGGTTAATATAAAGAGTGTAAGGAGAAGAACGATTTAGAATAAGGATTGAGGCAGATTCTGGACTTCAAGAAAGCAAAGGGCTTTGAAGATCTGTAATTGCGTTTTCCATTTACTAGTTTGAGATGAATTATAATAAATTGATGAGGATTAATCAAAATATTTGTGTGTGATGAAAATTTATTGAATTTGATAATATTTTACCTTGAGATTAGAAATTTAGCCAGGATATCAGATATTTAATGATGAACTTTAACTTCCAACAACTTGGCTCGCTTATATTTATTATGCTTAAAGCGCAGATATAAATCCCCAGAGTTTGTACCTACACTAAAAGACTGAATTGCTGCCAATGATGCCAAAAGAGCTGAAACCAAAGCAGAGAAAGAAAAATACAGAGTAGTTTCTTGTCAAATCGCTTCAGAATTATGAGAAAAACATCTCAAAAATCAAATTCTTTGCAAAACCTTGAAGCAAAAAACAAACAAGCCTCAACTTCTACTGGTGATTTCTAAAGATCTTCAGACTTATACATATACACATCAAAGTTCTTTTCAAGAGCAACAAAGCAACTAAAAATATGCTAAAACTTGTCTACATATAATCACACTTATGAATATCTTTCATAAAAACCAAGTCAATAAGCATGAATTCCTCAAGATCAACAAGGCAAGAATTACTCTTATGATGATGCACAGATTGAAAAAACTTGACTCAGAGAAAAACGTATGTGTAGAAGATGGGATCACATAGCTTGTTAGCTGTGGGCCGCACTTTAAGAAGGTAAACAGTTTCTTATGGAGACTCAAGCTCTTATCACCTAAAAGAAATTCAAACTTCTTGCATTCAAGGAGAAGATTGAGGAGCGAAGAAGGGAAAATCAATAAATTAGTCCTTAGAATGATTTAAGCATTTTCTCTTAATTAAGAATTTAATTAAAAAACAACGTTCCAGCCACAGCAGAAACTTTTGGAGGAAGAACTTGAGGGTAAGTCATCGTAAATATCAGTTTGAAGCTTTTGTATTTTTGCAGGTGGAGATTTTGAGATAAACCCTTTTTCTTCACTCAGCTGATTTTCGATGCTTACATTTGTTATTTTTCGCTTTGCTTTGGGCGATATAGTTTTAGGAGTTCCTATCAAAATATTAACATCTTTATTCTGCACAAAACTATTTACTTCGCTGCTTCATCTGCAACCTTCTTTTTTCTTTATCTCAAGATTCGGCAACTTTTTCTTATTTTGCAAACTCCTCTTTTTTCTCTTTTTCAGTTGAAAATTTTCTGAATTTTTAGTTTCCCAAAATTCTTTTTGCTTTATTGCAGTATACTCGTTTTTCACAAAACTTTTACTTATAAAATCAGGTTTTTGATGCTTTTTTCCTATCAGTCTATTGACTTTTACTTTCAAAGAAGATTTTTCGCAATCCATTCAGTCTGGTTTAAAAAGGCCTTTTATGCTAGGTAAATGAACTCCAAGACTACTCATCAATATGGACTTATTTATCATGATTTCTTATAATTGATATAACAGTTATAAAAAATGGGTTTTAGAAAGCCAATTGACGAGTGGAGTTCTGTCGTCCAAAAACAAGTAGAATATAATAAAATCAAAGAACAAGAAGAAAGAGCCAGACTTGCTCAAGAAAAAAATGAACTCAAAAGAGATCTTGAATTCCAAAAACAGCTGCAAGATTTGCAACGGCAACGAGAACAAGACGCCAGGAATAGAGAAGCGTTAGAAGTCCAAAGACGTGCAGAACTGTTTAAAGAGCAAGATCAAGCCAAAAAAATCCAAGAAACCGTTTTTAAAAAGCAGATGGCAGAAGATCTCATAAATCATCAAACTTATCTGAGGCAAAAAGAGCAGTTAGAAAGGCAAAGAAAATACGAAGAAGAGCAGGAACATTTAAAAAGAGTCAAAGCTCAAATGGAAGAAGAGGAAAGGAGACGCAAAGAGCAACGAGATAGACTAGCTATGGAGCAACAAATGATGAAGCAGTATAAAGACCAGCAAGAAGAAATGCGCAGAGCACAAGCTTATAACGAAAAAATGTACGAAGTTGAGCTTCAAAGACAATACAAAGAAAGAGAAGAAAGAAAAGAAAAAGAATATCGGGATTATTATGCCAGGCTAAGTGAAGACCAAATGAATAAAGGATCAAGGTTCAACCAGTCAGTAGGAGCACAAATAAACCAAAAAAACTTCGAAATTAATGAATGAATCAGTAAAAATGTGCAGGAACACCAGCAATTTTTAGCTAAAAAAGAAGAATATGAAAGACAGTTACGCGACACAAATTTAAGAAATGTAAATGAAACGTTAAGAGCGCAAAACGAAGAAAGAGAAAGAATAAGGCAAATGCAAATGGAAGAAAGCAGAAGAATTGCAGAAGAAGTCCAAAGGAAAATTGATGAAACCAGAAGACAAGAAATGGAAAGAGAAAACCAAAAGAGAATGCAGCAACAGATGTATAGAGAGCAGTTGGCAGTACAAGCACAGATTACCAATGATGTAAGGATGAACCAATATAGACTTTCTGAACATGAAAAATTGATGAATAAGCATGTACTAGGAGAAGATGTGTCTCTTGGGAAAATTAATGAAAGTTCACCTAGTAGATCGCAATTTCAAAGAGGAGCTGCAGAAATATTAAAAACTGGAGACCAGCAAAGATTTTCTTCTTATGAAGAAAACGCAAGAAATTTCTTTGGAGATCAATCGCCTGGTAGCAGACAAAACCCATATACAAGTCCAAAAAAACAAGATGGATTGAGAAATCCTATAACAGGAGCTGGAATAAATCCAGTAATGAGCCAAGGGATAAGACCTTTTGCAAATGTGAACTTAAGATAAAATTATATTAATGGGAATTCTAAATAGTATAGTTATTTGGTGGCATAATATTTCGATAAGTCCAGTAATTTTCACTGTAGTGGTAGCTTTACAATGAAAATTATGAATCTAATTTTAATTTTTTAAAATAACTTTTAAACTATGGATGCTAAAGTAAAAGGTTTACTTTATTAACAATCGATTATTTTAAAAAAAAATAAAACAATTCTTATTATCAGCTTTTTACAAATAGTTCATAAGACAGAACTTCTAATGTAACCTCAAAATCTTAAATTGAAACAGTGAAAATTTAAACCAGATTAAGGAATAAATAGCAAAGCTTAATAAAGTTGAAATCAAGGATTAGATTTTCCAGATCATAATAAAGAGATATTTAATCAAAAACTGTGGAAATTTAATAAAAATTATGTTTATATGACTTTTCTGGTCAAATTGACAAAAAATAGGATTCATAAAATAAGTATATTTTAGTGATAGTATAATCAAAAGAAATCTAAAAATTGGTGTTTTCTAGTGGCAAGCGCCACGAGTTTGTTTAAGTCCAAGCTTATTCTTCTTAATTATTTAATTGTGAAAATCCTATTTCTTAATTCATAATTATACTGATCACTGGTACGACTGATATAAAAAGTATTTTTAAATGCTTTCTTATGCAATTTCCAACAGCAAATAAAAAATTGTACCAGTTATAAAAGCGATCACACTTGGTCACCATTTTATTTCAAGTCCGAATTAAACGACTTTTTCTATGTAGTCAGTATTCCCAGCTTCTGCAGCCATTTTCCCATGAATTCCAAACCTAAACTTTATAAAAACCAGAGTACATGAATTCATTTTCTTTACAATTAACCCAACTTCATACACAAAAAACAACTGAAAAGCCAATAGGCTCAGTAATACACTGCCTTTGCGAGCATTGTATGAAGGTGTTCGAAACGCCTTACGCACTAAAAGCTCATTTACTGACCGAATTTGAGCTTAACGAAGAATCTATAGCATTTTTCAACGTTGAAGAAGGACTTGATGAGAACTCAGAGCCATCGACTACAACTGAGACAAGTGATCAAAAAAGCCAGGAAGCTAAACCTGAAGAAATATTGTTGAGATGCCCAAGCTGTGATAAAATCTGCAAAGGGCATAAAGGCTTAAATCAGCATTTAGGCAAGAAACATAGTAAAAAAAGAAGAAACTCAATCTGTAAAAAGTGTGGTAAGGGCTTCAGGCAAAAATATGCATTAAAGTTCCACATTAAGCAAGTCCACGAAGAAGCTACTAAAGTGATTTGTGATTTCTGCGGCAAGGAAATTTACAACAAATATGCGCTTCAAAAGCATATTTCTAAGAAACACAATTCCACTGAAAAATAATATTTTTGAAGAGTTTATTTACTTTAATAATTGAAATTTTATATAAACTTATGTTTAAGTTAAGAATAATATATATAGCTTTAATCGGGCTATTTTGCTATAAATTTTATACACAAATTATATTTAAAAATTATGGAGAAAAACCGATTTTTTTGTAGGATATCTATTTGATACTGGCGTTATTATTTGTTAACTATATCATAATGAATGATGGTATCTATATATTTTAAATTGTTTAATAGCTCTTAATAGTCGTAACACTGCAACTGACTTTACAATATATCATTTTTTATTTTTATTCTTATCTATAAGCTTTTATTCAATAAGTTTTTTCATTTAATTTAAGAATCCCATTATTAAAAGGAATAATTAATTAATATATAGAATAGCACATCAAGTTAATTTATACTAAAAATCACACTCCTAAATATTTTATACTTAACTCAAAATCAAAGTTATTTACTACAGCCTTTATGCTTGATATAAAATGGATTCTATTTTATTCAATAATACTTTTTATAAATGGAGACATAAAGGTATAATTTTGCAAGCACAATAAAAAATGCCAAAAACTGAGTCTCAAATATTATTATTGTTGCCAGCTTCTCTTTAGAAGATTTATTTCATTTGGATATTTCTTTGAGTTTATGATAAAGAATATATAATAAATAGGCTCTTCTTATTTATATTTCCAAGAAGTATCAAATTAGAAAAATAGATTTTAAAATATTTTATCACCTTTCAAATGATTCTTCATCTTTTGAAATATAAATAAATTTTCATAATGAGCTAAATATTGTATAAGTTAATGGGAAATATTAATACAATTCTTTATTTACTTTCAGATATGCCATCATGTTGTCATTTAATAGTTCATATAAAGTGAATTATCTATAAATTTTATTTATATATTTAATAATAAGTTAAATCATTCAAGAATTAAATTTATTATTATCTATCTCTATATAATCATATAATTTTATAGATCTTTACATATTCTACTTTAATATTAAATTTTTATTTCAATTTAATGATTAAGCACTTTCTTTTACGATCTTTAAATCCCATATCGCCCATTTTAAATAATAATTTTTTTCCATAAAAATAGAATTTTGCTATTTTTATGATAGCTCTCGACTCATGGAATTGCTATTCATATACCAATTTTTAATTCCATGGATAGAATTTCATACAAATGAATTTTCGGCATGTTTAATTAAATTTTGAGATGTCGTTGATGGCAATTTATTGTCTCAGATGATTGACAAAAGCAATATTTTAAGAAATACGCTATATAAAAATGCAGAAGACTCCAAATATTATAAAGATTATTAATTTTACTTTAACCTAAGTTTTCATTTTGATTTTCAGTCATATAATGTGGGTTCTATTTCTAATCCTTCAAGCCAACGCATATTTTCTCCCTGGGGTAGCACCAAAGAGCTATGAGCAAGATCGCGTCCTCAATCTGTATGTGAACAAGCTCGACTCTTCAAAAACTCAGTTGCCTTTTGACTATTACTACCTAAATTATTGCAAGCCAAGACATATTGCAACCCAAAGTGAAAATATTGGTCAAACTCTTTCAGGAGACACTATAGAAACTTCCCCTTACCAAATTCATATGGGCAAAGTCGTAAAATGCCAAACTTTATGCACCCAAACAAACAGGCGATCACATGTAAGGACTTTTAAGTGGATGATTGAGAATGAATACAAAGCTTCTTGGCTCCTTGACAACCTTCCAGCAGGTTTCAGACAGACTTACAGCAAAGGTGACCTCAAAACAAAAATTTCTTATTACCAGGATGGATTTCCAATTGGCTTCAGAGAGGGTCGTGATTTTTATGTAAATAATCATCACCACATCGTCATAAAAATTCACCCAAATTCCAAAGATGAAGACAAGTGAAAAATTGTTGGATTCTTGGTTGAACCTTTAAGTCTATTAAACACAAATGAAAGGCTAGGCTGTGAAACTCCAGAATTTCTTAGCTATGAGTTTGGTGAAGCCAGGTGGAACGAGACCATTATGACTCCAGCTGATAGACTGACAAACTCCTTCCCTACAAGAATTTCTTCGCTTCCAGCACAGAATTTAGAAAATCCAGGCTCTAACATTACATACACTTATAGTGTCATTTTTGAAGAAAGTGATGTAAAGTGGGCGGATCGATGGGATTACTATTTGTATATGACTGGAGAAAGTGGAGAAGTCCATTGGCTTTCTATTATCAATTCTTTTGCGATGGTTCTTTTTTTGACTGGGATGGTAGCTCATATATTTAGAAGAATAATAAAGAAGGATATCAATAGGTATAATGAAGGAGACGAAATAGACCCCGAAGGAGAATCAGGCTGGAAGCAAGTTAAAGGAGATATTTTTAGACCTCCTGTATATGGCAGCATTTTTTCTATTATCATTGGTTCTGGAGTGCAAGTAATTGGTATGGCCATCTTAACACTACTTTTTGCTTGTATTGGATTTTTAACACCAGCAAACAGAGGAGCTTTAATTACTGCTATGCTGATTTTATATGTGTTTATGGGTGTTTTCGCAGGATATACATCATCAAGACTCTATAAATTCTATGGAGGCAGCTTTTGGAAAAGAAACGCTTTTGGGACTGCTTTCTTTTTCCCTGGAATTTGCTTTTTAGTATTTTTCATTGTGAATTTATTTATTTTAGGCGAAGAATCATCAGGAGCTGTTCCTTTTACATCACTTTTGGAGCTGCTTGTCCTTTGGTTTGGAATTTCTGTACCGCTTGTGTTCCTGGGCAGTGCAATCGGATTCAGAAAGAATAAAATTGAGCACCCATGCAAAATCAATAAAATACCTAAACCCATTGAAATTATCCCAGGCTCCTTCAAAATTAACGCTATTTGCCTTATGGCTGGCTCACTACCTTTTGGCTGTATGTTCATCGAGCTTAGCTATGTCATGAAAAGTTTATGGCATCACACCTTATTTTACTATCTTTTTGGATTTCTATTCCTATGCTTTGTAGTACTAATAATCACATCTGCAGAAGTATCAATACTAATGACTTACATTATCCTGTGTAGAGAAGACTACAGGTGATGGTGGGCTTCTTTCAGCGTGGCTGGTTCATCAGGACTTTATTTGTTTTTATATTCCATAATCTACTTCATGACAGACTTGACGTTCAGTAGGTTTTCGTCAATAGTTATTTACTTTGGCTATATGCTGCTTACCAGCGTCGCTTATGCACTTATTACAGGAACTATAGGCTTTTTCGCTACTTTTATCTTTATTAGAAGCATTTACAGCAATATTAAGATTAGTTAACATAATAATAAGGTTTAGAAATTTCATGAAATAATTTTCTGGCTATATCTGTTTGTTTTAATATGGAAGGAAAGAAAAAGAACAAATATAAGGAGCTTATAGACCAAGTCGACCCTCTTTTATTGGAACAATGAAGCCAGTATTTATTATTCAGAGAGCAATTCCGCCTTAAAGCAGAATTAAGAGAAGAAGACTGTTTTGATTGAAATTTGGACACTTTAGAATTAATTGGTAAAAAATGACATAGGAGGTGTAGATATTTCAGCAGATAAACATGATCAGAATAAAGCAGTTGCGTGCCTTATTGTATGCAGGTATCCCAGTTTTGAAATTGTCCATGAGCAAGCTGAAGAAGTTACACTTACACAACCATATGTTCCAGGCTATTTGGCTTTTAGAGAGGTTGAACACTTAGAAAGACTTATTAATGACTCTCCAGTGAAGCCCCAGATTATTTTGGTGGATGGGAATGGAATTTTGCATAATAAAGGTTTTGGATTAGCGAGCCATTTAGGAGTTATTGTGAGAATTCCTACTGTTGGAGTAGGAAAACATGTGTTTGCAGTTGATGGAATTACAGCTTATAATGTAAAGCAGCAATCACGAACTTTGCAAGCAGGGGGAGAACATATAGATTTAGTTGGAAAATCAGGGAAAATTTGGGGAGCTGCATTGAGAAGTACTGATGACTGCATAAATCCTGTTATTGTGTCTGTAGGAAATATGATAACACTTCCTACTGCTCTGGAGATAGTGAAGCGATGCTGCTTGTATAGAGTTCCTGAGCCAATTAGGCTTGCAGATAAGTTGTCAAGGAAGATGGTAAAAACTGTTTAAAGTAAATTATCAAGCTATCTTCATAATTAAAGAAGAATTTTTATAAATTATAATATTGACTAGATACTGAAAGAGCAATATTGTTGGCATGATAAGAATTAGTTATTTTTAGAAACGAACTTTTTAAATATTTATATTCCGCCTTGTAAGTTGTTTAGCCTATCAATAATACTCAAATACTTCTGCTTTTGTCTTGTTATTTCAGTTCGAAGCTGCTTTTCTACTTCTGAAGCCTCAGTGTCGAGTCTGTTCAGCTGTTCTTTTAGAGAAACAATATGAT
>CATKHM010000432.1:0-19216 GCA_949751825.1 Blepharisma undulans
TAGATCTTGCAGTAGTTTTTGGCTGGCAAAACTTTATAGTCATTTATGATGAAAATAATAAGCTTAATGGTCAATATTTCATATCATTAGTAGAGAAATATAATATGAAAATTGCGAATAGCCCTGATATGAGAAAAATAGATTCATCTTATACTTTAGATAAATATTCAGAATGTAAAGGATGGTTTGAAAAAATTATTGGTTTAAAAATCAGACTTATTGCTATTTTTATTAATGCTCCTGGCTGATACTATACTATTGAAAGCTTCTATAATGCAGGGTTAAGGAGAGGTGATGCAGTTTTTTTATCAAATGGAAGAGTTTCGTATTCGCTTGCGTGGGAGCTTGATAACTCACAGCATAAAAAACTTATAGAATTATTATATGGAACTGTTGTTGTTTTCCAGGCTGAATGAGTTGGAGAATATGGAAAAATGCTGGAAAATAACTTTCTAAAAGACTATAGAGAATCTTCAGTTTTTAATTGTTATGCTTTTGATGCGACATTGCTGATGCTACATGGAATAGAATTTACCATCAAGCAAGGCCAAAATGTCAAGGATCCTCAAGCATTGAATAAAAACTTGAGGAAACAAAAATTCTTAGGATGTTCAGGAACTGTATCTATAGAATCAGATGGTAATCAGAGGAGCTTACCTACAATAGGAATTTACAATGTACGTTGAGACAATAATTCTCAGTTATTATATGAAGAGCTCGTAGGATTATACGATACAGCCAGTTTACAATTAATTACATTATATCAGAGCATTATATGATATGATAACTCTACAATTACACCAACAGATTCTATTATATATGAAAATGGTTGCCCATTTCCTGACAGTAAGATTTCTTATTCTGAAAATGGCGCAAATATATTATATGGAATCTCAGCAGCTATAATAGCACTTACAATCATTGAATCATTTATTATTTGAAAAAAATTCTGATGCAAATTAAAGATAGACAAACTAATAGTGCCTGCTCGTGTACATTTTGAAGATTATTTTCTTATGGGAATTTTAGCTTTAGATTTTTTTCAATTCATTTCTCAAGGTCCAGATATAATTGAGCTGAATGTGTGATTATCAAAAGCATGCAATTATTCGCTTGGATACTTTGAATTTTCAATTGCAGGAGATATTTACTGAGATTACTTATATTCTGCAATAAGCATTTCTTTCTATTGGGTTTTTACAGCTTTTATTTTAATTTTTGAGCTCAATCAGATTTATAATTGAATATTGATAAATATGAGAAATATGGCTTTATACTTGCTGCCAATAATTGGAAATATTTTATTTATGCCAATCATCTCCATACTTTTAAGTATTTTTGAATGCAATCAAGGAATAGGCTCACTTATTACTGACTCTTTTATTAAGAATGATTGCACTGTGCATTGCTGAAACAATAAATATGCATTATGAGCTGCGCTCTCTATATTTCTTTAATAGTGTTTATTCCTTTAACAATCTATTTAAGGAATTATTTTGAAAATATAAATAGATACATCAATATCAAAACAAATCCATTTTTTATAATAGAAAAAACTGCTTTTCAAGTGGTTATAGTAGTTATGAACAAATCTGTGAAAAATTATGATGAAGCATTGCATGGTCTCTGCTGCATAATTCTGCTTCTCATATTACTAGTATCGTGCTTAAAATATGAACCTTACAACTATGGCAGAATGAATTGTTGGCTAATTATTTCATATTTAGCAATTTTATGGAAATTTATTTTATCATCACTTTATTGACTTACAAAATTTGATAGTTGAATAATGTGATTTGTTCTAGAATACACAGTCTGGCTATTACTGATAATAATAGGTCTTGTATACCAATGAAAAAGGCTTCCAAGTATACTACTAACGGATAAGGCAGTAGACATTGCAATTTTTTTTAAATTTCAAATGGGTAATCAAATTTCTGCTAAAGAAATAAATAAATTGAAAAATAGAAAAATGCAAAATAACTTTTTGAGTGTTGAAAAAACACCAAACTATGATGAGATGTCCAACGCTTCTAGTATTAGATTAAACATGCAATCAGATTATGATAATTAAAATTATCATACTTTATTTTGGCTAATTAATCAAATTTCAGATTTTTTATTAATTATAAGTTTGGTAGGAATTATTTGCCAATCATTTTAGGTCTTAAAAACTCAGCCCATTTAAATCAATGCTCCTCAATAGCAAATAAAGATCTGATTCTTTCTATGCTCTTAATAAAGAATTCATAAGGGCTTAAGTGATGTGCATGCGTCACATAAGCAATGGAATGGAATGATTCTTTTATACTGAACTAATTTCATCAAATAGCAATATATCAATGTATAAGTATGAAAAGAAATTTATTTGTAAGTTTCTGGATCTCTTGAAATAATTAAACAATCCTGTTTATATATATTTGACAATTATGCATGTTTCTGAAGTGATATAGGTCATTGAAAATAACATTTCAAGATCTTTAAGATAGTATATTATATACAGAAGAATCAAAAGGATTATAATTTTAAAATCTAATTCTAAAAGCATTATTAAAAATCGACATGACTAAGATTTAATATGCTATTAAACAGAAAAATGATAATTTACTAATATATCTAATTCAAATTTTAAAAAAAGATTTTGTGTGGATTATGGTATTAACTTTACTACAATGTAATTGAAAACATTCCTTTAAAGTCATGTAAAGCTCAATATTACTATAAATATTAGATAGTCTATTGAGATTTTTTAAATTTTATAAATAAACAATCTCTTAAATGCTATAATAAAATAATAGTCCAGATTAAAGCCAAATTGCAAAGTCATGTAAATTCTGATATTCATCTTCAAACTAAGTCTAAAAATAAAAAAAATAAATATAAATTTTTGAACTAGTTTACTTTCTACGGGGATTTTTGCATCAGCTTAGTAATACCAGAATTCAGCTTATTTGCAAAGCAAAGACTTGATTATCCTTACATAAAACATAGTAGTTTATATCTACTCTAATCTATCAAGAAGATAAGCTGGAAATTGTCTTTTTAGTTCTAGGATTTATTGAATTTAAAGACACGTAAAGAATGTATTGTATTTATCATAATTTCCAGCTGTTCAATAATCTTATTTTGTTCAACTTAATTAAAGGCTAATAATAAAAATGCTGACTACCAACGATATCACATATTGCAAGCCTCTAGGTCTTCCAAGTCCAAAATTTTTATCAGTGGCTCAGCCATTTGGTTCCTCACTCTTTAAATGTCCTAGCTGCTACTTATACTTCTGTTCGCAAGATGACTTGGACACTCATCAAGGATCTTTTCATGAATTTGCAATTACTACTCCAGAGTCAATAAAAGATCTAGACGATTCTGTCTTTTCATTTGTAAAGATGCTCAAAGATGCAAAACTGGATACACCCCAACAAAATTACAAGTGCAAATTTTGCGATTCAGCTTTTAAAAAACATGCAGGATTAAAACAGCACATTGGAAAAGTTCATCTGACAAATAACAAAAATGCCAGATGCCTTAAAAAGATTCAGACATAAATACGCAGTGAGATTTCATGTTAAGCAAGTCCATGCCAAAGTTACAAGAGCGAGCTGTAAGGATTGCGGAAAAATTATGTATAACAAATACTTATTGGTCCAATATGCAAATGTTTGCAGCCATAGCCGTATTATTAGTAAATTAAAAAAAGAAGAAATAATTGGTTTTTATTTAACTCAATTCAAAATATGGCAAGAGATAAAAATATTATGATCAAAAACCATTTTAATTGGAGATTTCTATATTTATGATCGACGGAAACTGGTATTTTTGGTATTAAAACTGCTCAGATATTGATTTAAATAGGTCCTTAAGGTCAATTAATTATGCCAAATAATATTTTGATGACTGAAATTGGCTTAAAATTCTGCAAGCATTTACATAAAATTTTAACTTAAAAATTTATTGCATTTTTGAAACTTATAATATTTTGTCTGTAAATTCTCAAATTCAAATAATTTACTATGATTCCATTTAAACTTGATGACATAACCTATTAAACAATTTTTAATTATTTGACTGAATTCTTAAAAATTAATATAAAATTTGGAATATTTTAAACCAATTTTGCAGCTGCCATTTAATTCACGTTTTTGCTGAAATAAGCTTAAAAGAAAATTTAATGTTAATAGCTTGCAGATAAGCTATGAACTATTAATCAACTAAGCATCATAACTTTCATTTTTGTTACAATAAGAAAAAATAATTATTGGAATGATCAACACAATGGAAGAAGTTAAAAATCAATATATAAAATGATAGATGAAAGTATTTTCAAGAATCAGAAATTAGATTTCATAAAAGCAAGCTCATACTCTAAAAAAACGAGTTGTATGAATGCATATGGAAAAGTTCTGTCTATTATATTTATTCACAAGGCATGCAAAAACTTGAAATCTTTAGCATCTAAATTAGTAAATAAAAACCAGAAATGGTTGACTTATTAAAATTAATTTTAAAATTTATAAAAATGAAAGAGATGAATCATTCATAATTAAAAGTCATTTACTTGAAAAGGATCTCTATATTTGTGATTGATGGAAACTGATACATTGAATACTAAAACAATTAAACTGGAAATTCAACTGACCTTAAGATCAATTAATTTAAGTCGAATAATTCAATTATTTAATTTCAGAATTTGATGAAAAAAACGCACAGAGTGCTCTTATTATTTTTGAAATTGCTTTTAACATAGCACCTTATGCTATTGTAAATGTGATGCCTGGATGCATGATTTTTTATTTGCTTTTATTATAATTTTGTAAAATAATAAAATCAAGCCAATAATTGTCTTGGAGTTGATCTGAAGAGTCCATTGTGAATTTTTTATAAACCCCAAAAAGGAAGTTTCTCCAAGCATGAAAGGGTTGAAAATTCACAGGTAAAGTGAATAGAATGCAAACTTGCATTTTCACATATCGTGTATCATGCTAAAAATAGCAGCAGATAATATATAATCTCGCTTTTGTCTGAAAAATATCTTTATCTAATTCTATTCATCAATTACAAAAATTTTATGATAATAAAATTTGCATAATTGCATATTTAAATTATAAAAGCTCTGAATTTTTAGTAGTTTCTCAAATCAACGTTACTGGAGAGAATTCTATAATCACGATGTTGCCTATAAAATCTTTAAAGTTGAACATAAAACTCATTACAAAAAGTACCAGAATTTTATTACAAATATATAAAGAACAATAAAAAGTTGCTTTTGCATTCGTTTTTGTTATTTAATTGTTAGAAGATTAATTATAAAAATTAGTTTCGTATAAATTGAAAGCCGAAGAAAAGATGGTTAATAAAAGCTTAATTTTATCTTAATAAAGAGCAAAATAATCAATTTTTATATTTTTAAAATTTGAGGTCTCGCCTTTTCTTATTAAGTTTTATTTTGCCAAGCTCTTTTAAAATTTATTTTCAAATTTTACAAATTATCGTATCAAGAAACAAAAAAATTTAAAAGTGATCTTTAAATTAGTATTTAATCTGCTTAATCAGCAAATGATTAGGTATGAATCAATAAAACTCTTGCAATCAACTAAGTTATATAGATAGCCATGCTGTTTATCATCCATTTTCTTCCATTTAAGATTCAGAATACTCAAAAATTACAAAAAGAGAAGATTAATTAAGAGACTAGAAGCGCACAATTCTTCCACATATTATTTAGCTGGCTTATAAAGATTATGAAAGTCTTTATTTCCTTTTCAGTTATTCCAATTATAATTTTTGAAAAAAAATGATACAAAGAGATCTTATCAAAACTAACTTGTGTAAATATTTTTAGCTCAAAAGATAAACTAAAAAGTCTTGAAGAAGCAATATTTGCAAATTTTTATAAATAAAGTTACATATTTATCATATTATCTAAAATGGCTTTTAATGGATAATTCACCATAGCTACTTAGCTATGCCAGAATTCTATTTATCTGTTATGAAAGAACTGCTTATTTACGTTTAAAAATACAAAACCATCTTATGGCCTCAAGAAGAATAAGTTTTAAAATTATACCCCCTTTGAGAATATCAAACCTCAGCTGCTAAAAGAGTTCTGAACTTATGGAACCAAAGCCATGCATAAGCTTATTAAAATAATAGCTTTCTTTACTTGATACTTCAAATATTAATTATAACATCATAAATGCCCCTGATTGGTCTTTGTCTTTTTGGATTCACAATGATTAAGATAAAACATAAAAGTTCTTATTTGCACTAATCATCATAATTTAAGCTATTTCATTATTCATATTTTGTCTGCCATAATCAAAGGTTAATATTAAATATGCTGGCTACCAAAAATATCGCAATTTGCAAGCATCTATCCCTTCCAAGTCCAAAATTCTTATCAGCGACTCAACCATTTGGCTCCTCAGCCTTTAAGTGTTGTAGCTGTTGCTTATACTTTTGTTTGCAAGATGATTTGGATATTCATCAAGGTTCTTCTCATGGCTTTATACCTCCTCCTTCATGCAAAATAAAAGATCCAGAAACTTTTATCATTTCACTGGTAAAGATTCTCAAAGAAACGGAGCTGGAAAAATCAAAAAAAAATTATAATTGCAAATTTTGCGATTCAGCATTCAAAAAATATGCAGGATTGAAACAACATATTGGAAAAATTCACTTGACAAAAAACAAAAATGCCAGGTGCCCACATTGTAAAAAGAGATTCAGGCATAAATACGCAGTTGGATTTCATGTTAAGCAAGTCCATACTAAGATTACAAGAGTGAGTTGTAAGGACTGTGGAAAAGCCATGTACAACAAATACCTGTTAGTCGAGCATGCGAAAATTTGCAGTCATGGCTTATAATTAATAAATAAAAAAGGAATTAATAATTGGTTTTTATTTAAAATCATTTTAATCTTGTAAGAGTTAAGAAAAAGGGACCTTCATATATGATTAAAGCCATTTTTTCCTGAAGAGAATATCTATATTTATAATCGACGGAAATTGATGTTTTTAGCATTGAAACTGTTCAGATTAGGGGATTAAAAAGGTCTTTGAGATCAGTTAATTATGCAGCATAATATTTTAAATAACTTAATTTTTAATTTCTGCTTTCTTTCAAAGCGAGCTTTCACATAATTTTTACTTAAGTGCCTAATAAGTGGGAGGATCCTTTTGCATGGCTGATCTGATCTTAATGCTTCTTCATTATCCAAATAAAACATTGAAATAAAAATGCTTTCCATATGTAATATTGAAGACAAACTTGAAGCTTTATTTAAATACACTGAATATCTTTACAGTTAATGGAATTTAGAGTCAAAATTTACAGATTTCAATTATTTATAAGAAATAAAGAAGAAATAAATAACCAAATAGCAATAATTTTGAAATTTCAAGATCTGCGAAATCAAACCATAAAAAATCATGTTGTTTACCTTGCTTCAGAGCAGATTTTCAGCCTCGAGCAATTATTTGGATTTTTTTATTATTAGACAAATAAATTTGTGCTGAAATTTGGGGCATCTTATAATAATAAATGTATTGGCTTGCAAATCATCTCAGCTTAGGTCTCAGAAGAATTGTGAATTCAAAAATTAAAGACTGCTCCAGCCGAGAATCTCCTTTCAATTTAAGTTCAGAAATCTTCGTAAGAAAAGAGCTTGAAAAATATAAGCTTCTTTCGTGCTGAGAAAAGCGACCTTGCATTATTACTGGCCCAAGTCAATGTGGAAAAACTACATTCATCAACCAAGTACTTAACAATAATTCAAGATGATATCAGATGCATTTTAACTGCAAAGAGATCAGGAATTCCTCTCAAAATATACTTAGTTTCTTTGCAAAAGCTTACAATAATCACCTTTTTGACCTCGAAAAGCTTTATTGAAGTGCCAACAGTATAAAAAGTAGTAGAGAGAGATGAAATTTAAATAAATACCTTTTGAGAACTCCAAAAATACATTACAATCACATAAATGAACAGCTTATCATCAGCAGAATATATAAAGCACTTGAAAATCATGCAAATATATTAGGCACTACCAACCAGTTTTGTATAGTCTTTGATGATTTTAACCCCAAAGCGGATGACGAATTTCTTAAATCTTTAGCACAAAGACTGAAAGACTGCACGAAACCTAAAGAATATCAATTAAATCTTGTCCTTTTGGGCAAAAATCCTTTATCAATCTTTAACTATTTTGACCAGTATTGCCGTCACTCGTTCTCCTATAACGAAGATGACCTTGGCTATTTTTGCAAAGCTGATATCTTGAGCTATTTGAGTTGAAAGAAAGTCAGCCCAAATGTATCAGAGCAAATTTATCAACATTTTGGAGGAGATATTGCAATGATTTCAAAAATTTTCATTTTCAAAGGCAATGATATACAAGAAGATGATGTCTTGAAATTCATAGAGATGATTTCAAATTATGACATTATTAATTTAAAAAATTCGGAAAACTATTTAAATCAAGAAGAAGTCAAATATCTAAAAGAAATTTATAAAAGACTACTTAATCACATGTTTTTAGACTTTTATGAGATGGTGGAAGAGTATTCAATGGATGTTTTGATGAAATTTGTTGACAAAGATTTATTAACGCTAAGATGCAAATCACATCTCAGTATTGACATTGAAGTAGATACCTTGCGAAGACTTTTATTTTTTCCTGCTCCCAGGTACAAATACGCAGCTGAAAAATATTTATCAGATTTTAATAATTAAATTAATTCAAATATGCAAGATCAACAATACATTGTTTAAACTTCTCAAAAATTTAACAATAAAATCATTAAAGCAATTTTGAAGTGAGGGTAATATTAAAGTTAAATTTAATTTTGATAAGTTCTCCAGACAAATTTATAATATGGCTTATAAAACATTGCTCCAAATTTTATTTTGCAAATATTATCTTTTACATAAGCCTCTTCCACTTGTCTTAAGATTTTCATATCACAAAGCTTCTTAATTAGTGACGATTCTAGACTCATTTCGTGTGGATTAAATAAAATTCTTTCCTGCTCTGCTACGATATTTAGCAAAATTTTTACAATAGCTTTTTCTTCAATAGAGAATCTATACATAAAATCGTTTGTGAAACGATATGCTCACCAACTAGTCATATTTTCGAAAAAATGTTCCCTTATACATTTCTTATTAGAATTTTCTACTAAGCTCTTCAAAAAAATATTTATTGAATCTATGTCTCCCCCAAAAACATTATAAATATCATGAATGTCATTTTTTCCAAGCCCTTTATTTTTCAATATTTCAAATACGTCTGCCTCTCCCAAAAAATCTAATTTTAACTGCGTAGCTTGGTTTATAAAAATTTCTTTTTCACATAACTTCTCCATGATATTTTCATTCGATACTACTAAAACACACACATACTTCCTGATTCTCAGATTTAAACATGTTGAGTTCAAAATGCTCAAAAAATTATTATAGTCTTGCTGAGTTTCTAGACTTGCGTCGTCGATAAGGAAAACAATTTTTTTATTTAATTGTTCAGCTAATGAGCAAAGAGGGAGAATCTCAGTAGTAAATGCTTGCTTTATTGCAGAATCTTCGTCATATGCAGCACGGCTTAAAACATTTCATAAAAAGTCAATTCCTAAAGTTTCTTTAATGAGATCAGGCGATTTCAGGGAAAGATCTAAGCTGGCTCTAAAGGAGATATACAGTATTTTTATCAAAGGAATGTGATACTCATGGAATTTATATTTGTGCTGATTGATTATGTGCCAATTGTACGAAAATTTGAAAAAGTTGTGTTGGTTTTCCAATAGGTCATTTGCAAGCGAGGATTTGCCAGAACCTTCAGGCCCAGTCAAAAACACACAACTGTTATTTTCTACCAAAAATTTCAGATTTTGCAAGTCAATCTTTCTTGAACTTTGAGCCTTTGAAAACTGTGTTCCGATTCAAGACGCAGCATTTACAATAGCTTTCTTCATTTTATAAGGGGGCCTAAATGCATTATATTTATACAAAACCAGCCTTAGAAGGACTCTTTAATTTCACAATCGAAGTGCCATAATGAGGAACTAATATATTTTATAAAATGGAAAACATATTCATGTATGCAGGATATTGATGCTTAAAATGAGAAATTATGCAATATATCTCAAATATCAAAATTTAATATTCAGATTGTCTTAAAAACATATAATGAGCTTGTCAGATATTTTCCAAACTCAGCACCGTTATCTCTGAATATCTCAAAATGCTCATGCTTAGATCCAAAATCTGAAGAGATGTGATATCGAATTCCAAGAAGGAACACACAAAGGTTTGTGGATGAAATATCGATACGCAGCTTTATTATATTAAATTCAATATTCGTGGACATTTTAAATAAAAAGCAAGATGAAGCTATCTTCCAAAGATGCAAAAAAGTTTTATACATAAAAAGATTTATAAATGCAGTTGAATGAGCCATGTGAGCTTGGATACAAATTTTTAATTTGGATTAGGAGCAAAGGATCTGAAAAATGGATTTTTTACAAAGATTAACGAAAAATTCATGACCTGAAGAAGAATTGATGAGAATATGAAAGATGATTATCATGATATAGTATACTTTGAGGTTTTTAAATGAAAATGGAGCATTTGCATATGCTTTTAGAGCGAATTCAACAGTAAAATATGTTTTTCAAAAGAAATCAAGAAAATTGTGTTCAAAAGGCGATCAATTTATTCGAAAGTTTTAATATTTTTTAAGCTACTGATGAGAAAATTAAGAATGCTATGAATCTCTAAATCGTTAGAAATCGATACAGAAGATCTTTTAAGGTATGATGCAGAAATTAAGAGAAAAATTCAGCAATTTAAGATAGGGCTGGGGTTGATAGTAAGAGTTAAATGAGAAAGCTTGATGACGAGACTACCAAAAATATTATGCAAGCAAATATTATTTTATAATTTTAGCTTGGATAGGAATAAGCATTAAATCTTTAGCCATGCTTACATGAAAGGATATATGACTGCGAAAAATCTGTAGAAAGGCAATTGAATGATTCACCAAGGCACGTGCTAGTCGTGTTGAAGAAGCTGAATATTATTTGAAGAAATTAATTAAGAGCAAAGTTGAAAAAAATCATGTGAAATATACTAGCCATATTTTGTTTCTTAAATTGTTTGAATTCTCAATATATTTCAATAAGCTAAACTTCAGGAAATGCATTATCATGCTATAATGGCGGTGGTTAATACACCATCTTAACTGCAGCCTATTTATATTCTTCTCTTGAATTAGATTGTGTAAAATAAAAATCATCATTTTAAAACTTTTTCACCTTATTGTTTATATAAATGGATTTATTCTTTCATGCTGAATAATTACCTTATTTCCCCATCCTTTATATAGCAAAAATTTAAAATTAAGCTTTGTGTTCTATCACAATTAAAACAAAAGCTTTGAAGTATAAAATCTTACTATTGAAGGCCTTTATACTTAATTAGTGATTTTAGTTTATTCATATCACAGACTACAAACAATTGCCATCTTTAAATAATAATTATAATTACCATGTTGAAAGAAGAAAGCAAGCAAGTAAAATATCAAACTGAAACTTTTTCTTTCCATGATCTTGATAGAGAATGAAAGATATCAGAAGAAAACAAAACTTTATTATTTGAAAAACTGAAAGAGATTAAAATTCCACATATTCAGCCGCCTTTATCAAAATTGCAGAGCCAAAACAAAAGATTACAGGATAAGGCAGCAGATGAAATTGCGTATTGAGTCAATAAAAATAATCGGGATCTTTTGGATCCTGCAATGGATATCAGCTTTTTCTTCATTCAACTCCCTTGCAAGATGTTAGAAAATGCGGCTGCTCACTAGATCCGAAAGAAATTTTTGTTTATTTATTGCTGCAAAAATTAGGATTGGGCCCAAAACCACTTTTTCTGGGAAGATAAAAAAAATTTTTACATCGCAACTGAAGATTTAAATGAAAAGGGATATTTTAAAGAATATATCAATTTTTATGAAAAGCTCCCTAATCCAGAAAAAACCCTAATAGAGAATCTCTCTCAAGAATATTTCCATATTTGTGATGAATTAGTTAAGATGGATGTGATTTCAATAATCTTCCGCTTGTAGGACACCACAACGAACAAAGGAAATATCGGATTTCTTGAAAATGAAGGCTATTTATCTTTGTATTTGCTTGATTTCGAAGTAAAAAATGAGTATCATTATACAGGATACAGTTTATTTGGAGGTTTTTAGACGGAAACGGGTGCATTTATGTATGAGAGCAGTACGGATCCAACAGTCAAATACGCTTTGTCAAAAAGCAATCAAGAAGATCGAGTTAAAATAGCAATTAATTTATTCGAAAGATTCGATCTTCTTGAAGCAGTTGATGAGGAAATGAAAATTGCTATGGATATCTCTAAAACGTTAGAAATCGATACAGATGATCTTTCAAGGTATTATGCAATCATTAAGAGGAATATTCAACAGTTTCAGGTAGGATTGGGGTTTGACCGTAAGAATGATGTGAAGAAGTGCGGGGAAGCTTTATATGAAGATTATCAAGACTAATGTGTAAATTAAATAGTATATTTGCATGAATTACCACATAAAGCGAAAAATGAACTCATAATTTTGCGGATTCTGTTATTCATTCTGAACAATACTTCAAAATAAAAAAATATAAAAATGAATATTTTAGTTGTGCTATTTTCTATATCGATTTTTGCAAGCAGCCAGCTTATCGTTGACCTAATTTACAGTTCTTTTGCAGATTCAGAGCTTACTTCAAATTTAAAATCGGTGATTGAAAAAAATTTTCAAGATGAGTTCTATTTTAATCTAGTCCATTTCGAAAACCTCAATAACTCAAGTCAGTCTGTATATAACCCAGATATAATTTTTGATCTCACTTTCAGTACATCGATATCAGAATTAATAAAGAAATTTGCTGAAAAGAATAGCATTATTATTACCAGTATGAATATCCATCTAACTACTTATAGCGACTGAGAATTTTTTATTCATAATTCTTGAAAAAGCCAAATTCAGGCTTTATATGGGATTATTTCCTATTTAAATTGGCAAACTTTTATTGTAATATCTGATGAGCTTAGTGACAAAAACAATAAAGAATTTTCTTATTATTTCTCTGATAAGATTTGTAAGTGATTTTTTTTCCCAAACAGTAATAATGAAATCTCTGCAGACTATTTTATACGAAAATTGATCCAGCCAAGTGGTATAAGAAATATTGTGATCTTGAATGATGGCGAGAGCACAAATTCTCTTTTAAAAGCATTAGAAAAAAGCGATTTGCTTAATAATGGAACTGGGGTAGTTGTGGGAAGTGAAGGATCTTGAGGATTATATGGAAATGGAGTTATTGGCTTAGCTGAATCAGGACTAGAAAGTGCTGATAGCTACTATAGTTATGAAGGTTTAGCATTCGTCAAGTTTTTGAAGCTCATTCTAACTTTAGATATATCAAAAAATTTTAATCTCGCACAAAGATTGAGTAGCTATTATAAGCAAGAGGAAGAAAATCTGAATAGAATAACAAATTTATGAATAAAAGACCCTTTACTTGATGCAGATTGCACTAAACTTTCTAATTCAAAAGATAATTGCATGATTATCAATTCGTACACAGATAATCATCCTATATCAAATTTTACCCTAATAAATACAAAAAATAGCCAAAAGCATATATCTGGAATTATTTTAAAAGGAAATTTGGATATATTAAATCCTCTGACTTATCCAGGAGACTCTTTAATTATTCCAAACTCTCCAGTTACTTATATAAATGCATGATATGATAAATTTTTAGGATTAACAGCTGGAATATTTTACGCTCTAAGCTATTGAAAAACTATTCACCCTTTGGAAGGAATTGAAATAACATTGACAGAACTTAATTGTGAAGGATATACAAATGATCAAAAATTACTGCTCTCGTGCTTTTCTGATGCATTAAATACCCCGGCTGTAGGGTTTATAACATCGGCCTTCTCTTTGCCAAGTATAGCTTTCATTCACACCTTGAGATCTCTAAACTGTTCAATTCCTAACATTTCCGCATATGCTCCTTCAAGTATTTTACGAAATAGCACAGCATATCCTGAGTTCATGACAACCGCGAAAGATGTAAATTTCCATGCAGACGTTATGTTAGATCTTGCTGTAGTTTTTGGTTGGAAAAACTTTATAGTTATTTATGACGAGAACAATGAGCCTAACGGTCAATATTTTATATCATTAGTTGAAAAATTTAATATGAAAATAGCAAATGACCCTGATATGCGAAAAATAGATTCAGCTTACTCATTAAAAAAATATCCAGAATGAAAGGGATGGTTTGAAAAATTAATAAGCTTAAAAGTTAGGCTTATTGCTCTTTTTATTAATACTCCTGGCTGGTATTATACTGTTGAAAGTTTCTATGATGCAGGACTGAGAAGAGGCGATGCAATTTTTTTATCAAATGGAAGACTTGCATATGCAGTCTCATGAGAAACTGATATTTCGCAGCACAAAAAGCTTATAGAATTATTATACGGATCAGTTGTTGTTTTTCAAGCGGAGTGATTTGGAGAATATGGGAAAATACTGGAAAATGACTTTCTAAAAAAATATGGGGGATCCTCTGTTTTCCATTGCTATTTTTTTGATACTACAATGTTGCTTTTAAATGGAATAGAATTTACTATAAATCAAGGGCAAAATGTGAAGGATCCACAAGTATTGAATAAAAACTTGAGGAAACAAAAATTTTTAGGTTGCTCTGGAACAGTATCTATTGAATCGAATGGAAATCAGAGAAGTTTGCCAACAATAGGGATTTACAACTTACGCTGAAACAATAATACTCAATTATTATATGAGGAACTTGTAGGAATATATGATACTACTAGTTTGCAACTGATTACTTTATATCAGAGCATTATATGATATGATAACACTACAAATACACCTGCAGATTCTATTATCTATGAAAATGGCTGCCCATTTCCTGAAAGTAAGATATCATATTCTGAAAAAGGTGCCAATATGCTATATGGAATCTCAGCTGCTTTGATATCTCTAACAATTATTGAATCGTTTATTATATGGAAAAAATTCTGGAGTGCAATAATAATAGAAAAATTAATAGTGCCTGCTCGTGCGCACTTTGAAGATTATTTTCTTATGGGAATTTTGGTAATAGATTTTTTCCAATTTACTTCTCAAGGGCCGGATATAAGCTTTCTAAATGAATGGTTGTCAAAGCTATGCAGATATTCACTTATTAATTTTGATGAATCAATTGCAGAAGATTTTTACTGATATTACACATATTCTGCAATGGGTATTTCTTGCTATTGATTTTTTGCAGCATTTGTTTTAATGTCCAATCTAAGTGTTATTGATAGATGAATGCTACGAAACATCAGGCATTTTACTTTGACTTTATTGCCCATAATTGGATATGTTTTATTCGTTCCAATAATTTCTGTTCTTCTAAGTATATTTGAATGCAATAAAGGAGTGGGTTCCAATATTTCTGATTCTTTTATAAAGTTTGACTGCACTGTGTATTGCTGAAATGATAAATACTCAATATGAGCCACGTTTTCAATAATTTCTTTAATTTTGTTTATACCTATAGCAATCTATTTCCGAAGTTATTATGAAGATATCCATAGGCATATTAACATAAAAACAAACCCAATTTTTATTATAAATAAAAGTATTTTTCAGGTTATGATAGTTGCTATGAATAAAACTGTAAAAAATTACGATGAAGCTTTGCATGGTCTTTGCTGCACAGTATTGCTTGCCATACTGATTGTTCTATGCTTGAAAAATGAACCTTATAACTATGGCAGAATAAATTTTTGGCTAATAATATCATATTCAGCAGTTTTATGCAATTTTATTTTATCATCTCTATATTGGTTAACAAAATATGATTCTTGGATGATGTGATTTATAATAGAATGCTCAATTTTGCTTCTATTAATTATATACGGTTTTATTTTTCAATGGCAAAAGCTTCCAAGCTTACTTTTAACTGATAAAGCAGTAGACATTGCAATTTTTTTTAAGTTTGAAATTTCGGGTCAGATTTCAGCTGAACAATTAAGTAAAATGAAAAAGGGAACAGTGCAAAATAATTTTTTGAGTATTGAGAAAACACCAAATTTCGATGAGATTTCCAATGCTTCTAGCATCAGATTAAATATGCATTCAGACTATGATAATTAAGAAAACCATTAATTGCATATTATTATTTCTATCCAATCAGTCATAATTCTTTTAATAATTTTCTATTTGCCATTTTCATAAAAAAATTTTATAAAATAAGTGTAAGTATGAACCAGAGTATATATAAAGTAATAATTTATTAAAAAATGTCTAGACGTTTAGCTTTCCGTTATAAGCAGCTAATATTTATTTTTCTAATACTAAAGACAAATCATGATCTTTTTGAGGATGATTTTTTTAATTTATAAAATAAAGCGAAAAATGAATCTATTAGAAACTTATTCAAGAGTTTTCAAAATATTATTTTTGCTCTGAATAGAGATCTCAGGCTCTTCAGAAGTTTTAATTGTGTATACAAGTACCTCAAAGAACACTGTTGCAAGCATAATAAATGGCAATAAAGCAAGCCTTCCTGGGTTTCCATTAATTGAATTTCTTTCAAGCGATTATTCTTTGATCGACCAAGAAGTTTCAACTCATCCAAATTTGATTGCAGTTTTGGATGTAACAGACACCTTGAATTCGCAATTCGAAATCTCCAAGCTATGTGAGAAATATTTTCTTATACATTTTCTGGTTTCTGGCAGCTTATTCTATTCCCATAAATGGACCTTTTCCCTTTCTAGTTCACAACAAAGTTTAAGCGAAGCTTTTATTTCAATCTTAAATTATTTTAATTGGACTGCTGGTCTAGCAGTCAGTAGTACTGAAAATTATTCAAATTGAAAGAAATTACCTCAAACTTACGCTGATAAAATTACTTTATTTTCTGTTAGCTCAGATACTCCAATTAAAGATTTGGTTCAAAGAGAATTTATGAAATTAGGATCGCCATTATTTTATTTATTTACAGATAAGAATACGTCTCTTGAAATTCAACAAGCATTAACTTCTTCAAAAATGCTCACGAAAGGGTCTGGTATTGTACTGATTGGCGAAAGTAGCTATGGATCAAGCACTAACGGAGCACTTGCAATTGTTGAAAAAGGCAAGGAGTCAGTTGATTCATATGAAAAATATTTAGTTACTTCCATATCAGAAATGATAGCTCTTTTGAGTAATTCCTCAAGTTCAGATGACTATTTAGATATTCTATCCAAAAAATGCCCAAAACATTATTGCATTAATGAATTTTCTATTATTAACATTCAAAAGAGTCAACGAAAAGTTGCTGGTTTTATAAAAGATAGATTTGTTTCATTAAATTCCTCTTTAATATTCCCAGGAAATTCAACCGTTATTCCAAAATCTCAGAAAAAAAGTATTGAAATCAGTGCAAATGATGGAACCACTAATCCTGGCTCTGAGCCTTCTGCTGGAATGATTCTTTATAAGCGAGGACTTACATTAGCAATGAGTGATTTAAGCAAAGGAATTGATATTTTACAAAATTTTCAATTAAAATTAAATGATTTTGATTGTGGAGTGCTTGCCTACAATGCAACCTTTAATTATAATTGTCTCAAAAAGGATATAGATAAGCTGGGATTAGCACATATATTTTCTCCTGGATCTCCAGTGGCCTATGGAGAAATTGCTAATCTTGCAAAGTTAAATGTAACGATACCTTGTGTTGGTTTCCTCAATCTGGATCCAGGGCTTTCAAACTCTACAAAATACCCCTTTTATACGAGAGTGAATTTGCCTAGTAATATTTTATACTTGCAAGATCCATTGCTTTTCAAGGTTATGGGTTGAAATAACTTCGCAATAATATATGAAAATAATAGCTTAGGATATTGAGGAAATTATTACTTCAGTCAGGTAGCTGCATTACAAAATTTAAATATAGTCAACCAATTAAGACTAATACCCCAACTTCTTTCCAGAGATCAAATAAAAAATTATTCGAATGTTTTCCAAGAAGTTATTGATACAAATGTAAGGCTTGTAGCCTTAATACTGAGCCCTCCCTTAATAAATTATGCAACTGAACTTTTTTATGACTTGGGCATGAGAAAAGGCGATCTTGTTTTATTCTCATATAATGCCGCTTGGGTGACTCAAGTAGCGAGCCAAGATGATTATACATATAAAAGAGTAGAACTCGCTGTTCCTCTGCTAACTGTATTTCAGTCTCAATTCATAGGAGACAAAGGAAATTATGTTTATAATAAATTGTTTACTACATATGGAAACACTGAGCCAGTTGGCTATGCTTGCTTCTTTTATGATGCTGCATATTTAATTGCGAATGCTTTAGACTGGGCTATTAATCAAGGGAAAGACTACACAAATCCTTATATTCTTGAAGCAGCAATCAGAGATGTAACTTTTACTGGATGCAGCGGAAAAGTGCACATTCAAAAAGATAGCAATGATGTGCAATTAACCAGCTTTACAATTCAGTCAAATACTTATAACGCTACAACTAAAACCTTACGTGTTTTTGACGTTGGCTATTTTACTCCATTGAATTCTCAATTGTTAACAATTAAAACTCCTTTTGTCTATCCAGATGGAACTACAATAAAACCATCAGATTTTAGGATTACCCAAACAAATTGCCCGTTTGACGATAAGCTAAAGAGAACATTTTTTAAAGGTCGAGCACTCTCTTTTGGAATTTGCTTTTTCGTTGCTGCTGTAACAGGCATTATAACTTTCTTAATATGGAAAAAATGATGAAAAATCGATGTAGAATTGCTAATTATTAGAGAAGAAATTTCAATTGCTGACACAATTGTAGGAATAACAATTATAGTGGAATTTTTTCAGCTGCTTTCACAAGGTCCTGATATTAGACCATTAAATTATTTCCTTGCTGATGTTGGAGATGCATTATCCCTGGATCTTAGCACTTTTGTAAAGCTTGAAAATGGCACGTTTTGGTGGTTTGCTACAATAATCATTATTTTATGCTGGGTGTGGGTTATTTTTTGTATAGAAATCTTTTTTCATTTGGATGAAAAATTTGTAAATAATTGGATTTTTAGGAACTTGGGACTTTTAGCTGACTATTCTATGC
>CATKHM010000433.1:0-19196 GCA_949751825.1 Blepharisma undulans
AAATAAATTGTGCCAAGCTCCTTTTGAATAGAGATGGATAATACACTAAGGAATAGAAATAAATAAATTACCAGCATTTAATTATTTCAATAGCCAAATGGCATTTATTTGCAAAAATAATAACTTAGCAATTATTTTGTTCGCTTACCAAGATGAATGCGTTTTCTAAAAATAGCGTTTTTCTGGGGATTTTACTGCTGAAAAAGATGAGAGACTACTATTTTTTATTGCATTTCTAGCTGCTGTCAAATAGCTACTTGAGGATAAAATATCAAATCAAAGAATTAATGATGCAGTTTTATTATTATAATAATAAGATATTTGCATTATAAAAGTAATGCCCTAACTATTCCATTTGTTTATATTAAAATAATTCAAATATTATTTAATAAATTTTGATTAATGGCTTTTTAAGTGCAGCCATATAAATTTTCTTTATCTTGTGAATCTTCGGTATGATGCATTTCTCTCATTAGAACTGCCTCCAAAGATCTGCGTCTATGAGCTTTCAGTAATTTTCGCCCAAAAAAACATCCTGCAGCAAGACAAGCAATAATTGCCAGAGAAATCAGAAGTCAAACCCATCAATAATTTTCACTTTTACTATCCCGAACTTCACGATTAAATTCAAAATATCTAGAAACAACTTCTCCGTTACCATTTTCTGCAATAATAAACAAATCAAAATTTTTTGTTCCCCAATACTCTATCAATTTCGAGTATTCATTTTTACTCATTTTAGGAAAAATCAAATGATTTTCGTTAATTTTATAGCTGCTATATTCACTTCCATAAATATCACAAAATGTAATAATTGAATTACCAATAAACTGCATACTGACAGGAAAAATAAGATTTTGTAATTCTGAGACGTATATTTCAGATATAATATTGGATGAGTTCTTTGCTTCTGTGTCTCATATTCTAATTCATATTGCTAATGGAGAACTTCAAATAGGTAATGCAAGGTATTTATTATTTTTTGAACAAACTGCAAGGCTTGTCAAAGAAAAATATTCTGTTTGTGAGGACTCGAAAAAGCCATAATTCAGATCAGGCTCTAATTGAGTATAAGATTTTATTTTGAATGACTTCATTCACTTTTCAGATATTAAATACAAAGTATCTCCACATAAACCCATACTCATAGTATTAATATTCGAATAAACAGCAAATCCACCACTCAAGATACTTTGAGAATTTTTACTTGTTTCTATTATTCTTATTCCATATTGTTGATCCAGTGCATACCAATAAGCAGTTTCTGAATCTTTTACTTTGAAATCCATCAAAAGGACATAGAAGAAATCCAAATTAAACGAAAAATAATTTAAAATTTCATATTTTTGAATAACAATGGAGTTTTTCTCTCATCTGCCTCTAAATCGAAAAATATCATTTATATTGCTCCAACTTTGAAGTTTATTATAAAATGCCATTATTTCAAAATTTTGAGTGTCTAGAGGTGCAGCTTTTAGAAAATTTATGTCACTATAAGTCTTCAGCAAAGTATATTGAGTTATCTCAAATGTGTTATAGTCAAACTCTCATATAATTAGAGCAAAGGCAATCATTGAATTATAGATGGTGGTGTTTTTATAGACATTTTCTTCTATAATTAAGTAGTTACATGAAGTTATTAACAAAGTTAGGTTGCTTTGTGTGTAAGGGAAAACATTCATGCAAGTACATTGCAAATTATTAAGATTTGAAATTTCTGTTAAGTTAAAAGTTGTAGATTTGTTTGCAAAGCCAATGGCATTGATAACAATGAATTCTGTATATGTTAATATTACAGCAATTTCGGTATTAGGAATAATAACATGAATAGCTGAATTTTTATAATTATTTATCGAATATCTTCCTACTAGTTCAGACCGTTGAGATATGACTGCAGGCCAATTTTCTACTGTTTCATTGAAAGAATAATTTCCATTAACAGATAAAGTCATTATAAGACTTTGTCCAAAAAAAAATTCACTTAAATCCATTTCATATCTCTCATCATATGGAATATTTTTATGTGTTTCTCATTTTTCATCTTCAATCCAAGGGAATATTCCATTAAATACTAAGTTAATAGGAAAAGTTTCTTTTAATAAGCTTTCTTTATTAAATGCAGCAATGGAAATATTTGTTTGAAGAGAATAGTTTCTCAAATATTCTGTATTACCAATAAATATATCAACATCATAATTAAGTGAGCATCCCTTCTTATTATTTACTTTATTGGGGCATGGACTTGTATAGATTTCAGCATAATGTTTATCTGGATTGAAATTGGCAATATTTATACCTCCTGGTCCAGTAAATCCATATGAGATGAAGCTTGGAATGCCAAGCTCAAGCACATAGAATAGAGAATTATGAGTAGACTGGTCACTGTCAATGATATAGAGAGCATTACTGGTAGTTAAATAAATCATATTTGCTTCTCCGTATGCTTGAATAATAGGCTCATTTATATTTATTAAAATTGTTTTTCTATAGTTTAATGGATATTCATATATTTCAATGAAATTTTCAAAAATAAAGCAAATTTTACTATTCGTATTAATCACATTTTTTGCATCTGATATTTTACCATAATACTCATTTGGCTGATTTTTGTTAATTATAGGCGTCAAGTCTATAATAAATCCGCCAAAATCTTCATCAATTATATAAATATAAAATTCATAATATATTGAAACATAAATTGCTAGATTTGTAATATTTCAAGAAGAGCCTTTTTCAAATTGATCACCTGTTAATGATGCCAATTTGCTTGCAAAAGTTGTATTAAGTACATAAATATCTATTTGGATAGAATTTGCACATATAAGATATAACTGGTTGCTTATAAAGAAAAGACAATCAATTTCAGATCACAATTCTTTTGTCTCATTTTCTGCGTCATTATAAAATGTTAAAAGAAATAAATTTGGATTTGGTTTAGAATATATCAGATAGCCTCTGTAAAAATAAGAAAATTTGATTGGATTTGAGATATCTAAAGTTGTAGGATTATGAAGATCATCAATAATAATTTGATTATCATAAATCGATATAAAAGAATTATAAGAAATGAAGAAATTTGTAATGTTGTTTGATAAAGAAATGTTTTGATATAATGTTAGCTTACTTGAGCCAGTGATTTCAAAGGTAATATTATTCAAATTGGGAATGTCCACAGCAGAAAATTCAAGATTTGGACCTGAAAAGTATTGATTTAGAGGTATAGTAAAATATGTTTCATTGCGCCCGTCAGCCATCAATTCGAAAGATGAAATGGTGATTGGTCTATATAAGTCAATTTGATAAATTTGTTGTGAGTCTTGTTGAATAGAGTTAACATATAAATTACTATAAATTTCTTCATTATTTTGATCTTTTGCAACAATTGTTGCGTAATAAGTTGAATTTCCTCAGATTTTCATGACTCATTCTTCTAAGTATACTTTATAAATCCTTATGCCATCTCTATCAGCCCTTAAATAATTCATATTCTCATTACTAGCAAAAGTTCATGGTCCAGTAGCTTCAAAGCTATCCCCTACGATATCATTTATATCTATACTGTATAAAATACTATGAGGATGTTTTGTGCTTAAAATAATTGATAAAACACCATTACTTGACTGTATGAAATAATAATCCTGTTGAATTTCAATATAGCCATTTTCCCAGTTCATTCCTTCTCCTTTAAAGAAGCTTGACATATATAGACCTGGCTCAGTATTACAAAAAAAAATTCCTGAACTTGAAATAATCCCTGATTTTCCATCAAAAAAATTCGAAATAGAATTAAGAGTTCCGAGATACCCAAGATAATTTCAATTATCTTCAATTAGAAAAGAATAATTTCATACTAAAATTATGTAATAAATAAGTCCAAAATTTTTGTCAAGAACCAATAAATCACTTGAATCAATAAGCATGCTTGCAATTGACATAGTGATTCATGGAATTCCATAATATTTTGATATTACCTGAACAAGTGCAGGCTCATCAAAATTTTTTATGTTATATACATAGATAGTTGTGTTGGATGATGAAAATTCACAATAAATAGGAATTATATCATAAAGAGATCCATAAGAAAGGACGATGCTGGAAGCATAGGTAATTTCGCTAAAATTTGTTCATTTTGGGTTTTCAAGAGCTGACAAATCTGATAAATTAATGTAATACAAATCATTTCTCCATACAAGCGTTTCTTCCTGCTGTTTAATCAATATTAAAGCATAATAGTTATTGTCATCGTAATTAATGTAAATTTTAAGATCATCTATTTGAGGATTTTGATATTCTGAATCAATAAATCCATTTCAAAACATATCAATTTCTCCTGTCTGTGAAGAAAAGTTATAAAAAGCGATATATTTAAGATTATACCACACAAAGATTTCACACTCACAAAAATTAGGCTTTCAAGATGTCAAAGTTTGGAGTTTTGAATGGGTTCACGTTTCATTTCAGCTTGAGTTTTGATAAGGCAAAAATGAAACGAGCTCAAATTCGCATTTATTCTCAAGTGAAACAGATCCAAGTTCCATATCAGAATCAGCAATTTCATAAGATAAATTATTTCCGACAAAATAATCTGATAAGTGCATATCATATGATTCTCCTGCTGTTAAATAAATTGTGCCAAGCTCCTCTTGAATAGAGATTGAAAATACAACAGAAAAGAAAAATAAATAGCTCACCAGCATTTTATTATTAAATCAGTTAAATGGAATAAACTTGTAATAGCAGCTAAAGATTTCAATAATTTTCTGGTCACTAACAAAGCGTCAACTCTTTAATAGTATATGGCATTTGTATTTATTTCGATTTTTGCTGCTTCTCAAATTGATTTAATAGAATTAATTCAGAAACTAATAAAAATATCTTTCATAAAAGGAAGAATAATAATGAAAAGCCTTCTCAATAGAAATGAAGTTTAGCTCTCAATGATTTTCATCAATAATTGAACCTCCGCTGCTAATGGAAAAAAGCTTTATGCAGCATAAAAAACAATAATAACTTATTTCAAAAAATGATATTTAGGGATTTCTTATTTTAGATCTATTTTTAATGCTTTTTCTTCAAAGGATGCTTGACTTATTTGGTGCTTTGGCCAGATTCTTCTAGATAAGATTATAATTGTCACAAAAATAGCTAGAATTGCAATAAGAATTACGAATTTCAATAACCAATAACTATAATCTAACAAATTACTTTGCATCTTAGCTTCTGGCTCAGCCTCACGTGCAGAATAAATGACTGTAGAGTTAATTCTATTATTAGCATTCTCTGCTGTAATAATAATGCTGAAATTTTCAGTGCCCCATTCCTCAATCATCCTACTATATTCTATTTCGCTCATTTTTGGAAACACTAAAGAATTTTCATTGATTTTGAGTCTCTTATATGTAGAATCTGAATAAAATATTGCTGAAATTTCATTTTCATTAATAAACTTTGTCCCTAGTATTATTGGTATGTGATCAGGATAGGAGAGGTAAATATTAGCAATATTATTCGAATTATTTTTAGATTTTGTATCAAATATTGTCAGTCAAAGGTTCTGCATTTTAGATGTGTGTACTGCAACGTATCTCTTATCTTTAGAGCATGTGATAGAGCCATGGGCCCCTAAACTGATATCATTTGATCCTTTAAAGATTTTGTACTCAGATTCTTTTTCAAAATTGAAGAAGTCTTTTATTTTATACGATACTATTGAATCCATTAATTTTGATACGTATAAAGTATCGTCGCAAACACCAATTGATTTAAAATAATTTATATCTATTGCATATGGAAATCCTCCAACCAAAATACTTTTTTGGGTACTATTAGTTTCTAAAACTCTTATTCCATAATCTTTATCTTCTATATACCAGTAAGAAGTGTGTGGATTTTTTACTTTGTAGTCCATCATGACAGAGTAAAATGACGGAATTTCCAAAGAAAAAAAATTAATGGTCTCCAATAACTGGATACTTATGGAATTCTCAGTCCAATTACCCCTAAACCTCAGAATATCTTTATTATTGAATGCCATAACATCATCCATTATCAACATTAATTCGAAATCGACTTTGGATAGAGGGGCCATTTTCAAGTATCATGGCTTGACGGATATATGTGACAATGTGTAATTGGTAATTTTTGAGCTAATATAATCAATTTCCCACAAAATAATTACATGTTTAAGAGAAAAATCATTATTAGTCTCTATGTAAAATTGCTCTCTTGTATCTTTATAAGTGCACGCAGTCCCAACCAAAAATAAATTTTTCTTTGTGTATGGAAAAGAATCTATTAAAGAGCAGCTCAAGTATTTGAGCTGGGTGTGTTCAGAAATATTTAAAAGCTTTTCTTCTTTGTTAAAGCTTGTAGAATTTATAAAAATAAATCCATTTTCACTGACTATCAAAGCAATTTCTGTGTCAGGAATAATAATATGGTTTTTCATCCAATTATTTTCAGTTTGATGGCTACCTATGACTTCTATTTTGTTGGGTATGAAAACAGGCAAATTTTCTTGGTTTTCCTCTACAGCATTAATTCCATTTATAGTCAAGCTGAAATCTAAATTTTGCCCATAAAAGAATTCATTTAAATCTACTTCAAATCTTTTATTGTAGGGAAAATTTTTATCCAAAACCAGATTGCCACTATTTATCCAAGGGAAGCTCCCATCCACATTCAAAAATACTGGAAATATTGCTTCCATTTTGTAATAATTATTATAAGCAACAACTGAAAAGCTTTCTTGATAACTTGAAGCATACATTTGATCAATATCAGAGACTGTTATATCAATTTCGTAAGCATTGCTGTTTGATGGTAAGCATTTGTATATTTCGATCATCTTCATATATGGGTTATAATTACCAATCAGAAATTGACCCCAACTGTTGCTCCCATACGAAATGATCCCAGGATTTGGTATTTCAAAAGAATAAACCAATGCATCATGTGACAGTTTGCTAATATCATATACATAGAAATTTGTATTCTCCTGAATAAAAATAATGGATTGCATTGCAAAAATATTTATTTTAGGCCCATCAGTTTTAAATAATATAGTTTTTTCATACTGGTAAAAAAAATCATAAATTTCAGCTTTGCTCTCATAAATAACTCCAATTCTATTTTCCAAATTCACAATTTTGCATATATCTTTGGATCTTACCACAAATTTAATTGCATTTTTCAAATCGAATCTATCAATAACAATAAATCCAAGATTTTTATCAAGTATATTGATAAAACCTCTATCTCCAAAAACAGCATCAACTATATCCAATTTCAAATTACTATGGCTCAAAACTTCGCTCAAGGACCATACTTTCTTTCAATATCCACTTCAATTATAAATATTAATTTCTTCACTATTTCCACATAGTAATCAGTGTGTAAAAACATCAAGAAACATGCAATCAATTTCTGACTCTATTTCTTCTACTAAATTCGCCTTATTTCCATCAGAAGAATAAGTTGATAATAGAAACGAGTTTTCGTTTGGTTTGGAATAAAGCATATAATACATCTCATATTCCAGTATTTTCATTGGATTTGTTTTATCAATAGTGATAAGAAAATAGTTCATTCCTTCAATGCGAACACTTTCGTCATAAAAATATGCAAATTTTGAACCAAAAATTGAAAAGTTTCGAAGACTATCAGAAGGGGTTATTTTTTGGTCTAATATTAATTTGGATTTAGCAGAAACTTGATACTCAAACTTTTCTGAGTGTGGAAATATAATTTCATAACTTAGGTTTGGTCCTGAAAAATATGCAGAAGGAAAAAATAATATATTTGCATATTTGCTATTTATTTTGATGTCTATAGGTTCTGGGAATTTTGATCTACCATTTTCAATGGGAAAGATCTCATAAGAATTTTTTGGAATTGAAATAACTGACAATGTATCCGATACTTCATTGGCATTGTCATCTTTTGCAGCAATCTTTATATAGAATGAGCCTCCTATTATTTTTAGTTTTCACTCGCTTAAACTAATTCTATAAGCTTTGAGATCATCTTCTCCAAATCTTTGATAAAAATATTTGTAATTGTTTCAATTAAAAATCATCCCTGGGATATTTCTATCACCATAAGGATCCAAGCTTTTTAAGTCAATTTTATGAATTATCTCCATTCGATTTTCTATTGATTTTGGATAAATTGATAATATTCCACTTGCTGATTGAAGGAAATAATGCCATTGAAATTCATAAATCTGAGTTCATATATCTTTTTCATTATTTTTCCAAAATTTTGGTAAACCAATTCTAGAAGCAGTCCTTTCAATCAACGCAATTCCTGAACTAGTTGTCACTGCCATTTTGGCAAAATCTGTATTTTCCATTGAATAAAGTTCTCCTAAATAGCTTAAATTTATGTTTAAATTTTCTTGAAATAACTCCAAAGGCCATGTTTTGTAAAAATCGATAACACCATAATTTGAATCTAATACATTTATATATTGAATATTTGTTGTGATACTTCTTATTGAAAGAGAATTGTTTGCTAATGATATTTTTTGGTATTTCAAAATACTTTGTAATAAAAGTGGCTTAAAAAGACTGCTTACTTCGTAAATATACAAAACATTGGGAATGCTTGAACTTTTATTGTATTCACAATATATTGGCAAAAATTTACGTAGGTTCCCACGGCCAATAATAATTTTTGAAGCATAAGTAATTTCATTAAAATCAGCTCTTTTGGGATCTTGAAAGTTATTGTTATCCCCTGTTTTAATAATATATATATCATTTCTTCATAAGTCATCACTTTGCTGCTGTTTTACTAATAAAATTAGAATTTTTTCTAAATGGGAAATATCCAAACTTGTGATTGTCTGTATTTGAGAATTTTTATATTCTGTCAAGAGAGTTGCATTTCATATCAGCTTTGCCTCTTTTGTTTCCATAAAGAAGTTATAAACTGCTAAATAATTTTGAGTAAATCTTACAATAGTTTGATAGTCCATGTCTTTTGATATTATGAGAGTCTGGGTATCTCATGAGGATCAATCCTTCCCCAATTTTTCATAAGGAGTAGTTGATAAGAGATCAAAATCGCACTGACTTTGAATTTTTGCTGAATTATCCGTAATGTTTGAATCTGCAATTGAGAATGATAGGTTGTCACCAGAAAAGTAATCTGACAAGGGAAGCTCATATGGCTCTCCTTCTGTTAGATAAAGAGTCCCTAATTCCTTTCTTAGGCTTAAAGAGCTGGCACATGCGATGAGAATAAAAACCCTTTTAATCATCTCTTTAATTATAATCCAAATTTAGGTGATTTAATTATTAGCTGCATGATAAGCTATAATTTCTAACTATTTAAAAGAAAAATGAAAGAACTTTAATTTCTTATCATTTCAATATTTAATTAGGCTGCTTTCCGATATTTAATCAAAGATAAGAGGTGATTAATAAAATAATCTATATATAATAAATAACTTTTCAATGAATTTAATAATGATTAAGATCGTTAAACTTAATATTGATGCTAAATAATGACTTTATTAATGACCTTTAAAAGCAATTAACTTAAATATCTTTGTCTTGCGAGTCTTCCACACGATGCATTTCCCTCATAAGAACTGCCTCCAAAGACCTACGCCTATGAGCTTTTAGTAATTTTCTTCCATAAAACCACCCTGCTCCAAGACAACCAACAACTGCTACAGAAATAAGAAGCCACACCCACCAATAATTTTTACTTTCACTGTCCTGAATCTCCCGACTAAAATGAAAGAATCTTGAAGCAACTTCTCCGTTGCCATTTTCTGCAATAATATACAAATCAAAATTTTTTGTTCCTCAATACTCAATCAATTTTTTGTATTCATGCTCACTCATTTTAGGAAAAACCAAATGATTTTCGTTAATTTTATAGCTGCTATATTCTCCTTCATAAATATTAAAAATTGAAATAATTGAATTATCAATAAATTGTATGCTGACAGGAAATATAAGACTGTGTAATTCTGAAACATAAATTTCAGTTAAAATATTAGATGAATTCTTTGCTTCTGTGTCTCATATTCTGATTCATACTGCTGATGATGGAGCACTTCACAGAGGCAATGCAACGTATTTATTATTCTTTGAGCAAACTGCAAGACTTAACAAAGAAAAATATTCTGTTTGTGAGGATTCGAAAAAGCCATAATCCAAATATGGTTCTAATTTCATATAAGATTTTATTTTGAATGATTTCATTCACTCTTCAGATATTAAATATAAAGTATCTCCACATATGCCAAAATTCATATTATTAATATTGGAATATACAGCAAATCCACCAACTAAGACACTTTGAGAATTTTTACTGGTTTCTATAATTCTTATTCCATATTCTCGATCCATTATATACCAATAAACAATTTCTGTGTCTTTTACTCTGAAATCCATCAAAAGAGCATAAAAGAAATTCAAATTCAAAGAAAAATAATTTATAATCTCACTTTGCTTAATTATAATGAAATTTTTCTTTCATTTACCTCTAATTCGAAAAATATCTTTCATGTGGTCCCAACTTTGACTTTCACCATTAAAAGCCATTATTTCAAAATTTTGAGTGTCTAGAGGTGCAATTTTTACAAAATTTGTATCACTATAAGTATTTAGCAAAGCATATTGAGTTATATCAACCTTGCTATAGTCAAATTCTCATATAATAAGTGAAAAAGTAAGCACTGAATTGTAGATAGTTGTGTTTTTATATACAATTTCTTCCATAATTAAGTAAGTGCACGAAGTAACCAGCAAAGTTAAATTATTTTGTGTATGAGGGAAAATATCCATGTAAGTGCATTCTAAATTATTAAGATTTGAAATTTCTGTTAAATTTAAAATTCTAGATTCGTTTGAATAACCAACAGCATTGATAACAATAAGTTCGGTATATGTTAAAATTACAGCAATTTCAGTATTAGGAATAATGACATGAATCGATGTATGTTTATCATTATTTACGGAATATTTCCCTACTAATTCAGATCGTTGAGGAATGACTGCAGGCCAATTCTCTACTGTTTCATTATAAGAGTAATTTCCATTGACAGATAGAGTCATTATAAGATTTTGTCCAAAAAAAAAGTCACTTAAATTTATTTCATATTTTTCATCATAAGGGATATTTTTATGTGTTTCTCATTTTTCATTTTGAATCCAAGGGAATTCTCCATCGAATATCAACGTTATAGGGAAAGTTTCTTTTAATAAACTTTCTTCATTAAATGCAGCAATTGAAATATTTGTTGGCAGGGAATAGTCCCTTGAATACTTGGTGTCACCAATAAATATCCAAATGCCATAGTTAAGTGTGCATCCTACATTATATATTTGATTTGGGCAACAACTTGTATAGATTTCAGCATAATGCTTATCTGAATTGAAATTAGCTATATGCATATTTCCTCAATCAATCAATCCAAATGAAAATAAACTTGAACTTTCATGATTAAGCACATAGAACAGAGCATTATGTGTAGGTTGATCACTATCAAAGATATAGAGAGCATTATTTGTGGCCAAATAAATCATATTTATTTCTCCATATACTTGAATAATCGGCTCAATAATATATGTAAAAATCTTTTTTTTATAATCTAAAGGATATTCATATATTTCAATGAAATTCTCAAAAATAAAACAAATTTTACTTTTCGTATTAATAACATTTTTAGCATCTGCGACTTTTCCATAGTACTCATACTGATTTTTATAAATTATATCCATTAAGTTTACAACTAATGCCCCCAATTCTTCGTCGATTATGTAAATATAAAATACATTGAAGTTTGAAATATAAATTGCTAAATTTGTGATATTTCAAGAAGATCCTTTTTCAAACTGATCACCTGTCAATGAAGCAAATCTATTATATGAGGTAGAATTAATGTTATAAATATCAACTTGATTGGAATTTGCGCATATAAATATCCACTGATAGCCTATAAAGAAAAGGCAATCAATTGGTGATGACAAATTCTGTGAATTCGCTCCAGAGTTATTATAAAATGTCACCAGAAATAAATTTGGATTAGGTTTGGAATAGATGATATAACCATTGTAAAAATATGAAATTTTCAGTGGATTTGAGATATTAAAAGCTAATGATACAGAGTTAAGAGATCTACCAATAGTGATTTGGCTATCGTAAAATAATACAAGATAATCATAGTAAATGTAGAAATTTGTAACATTGCTTGGCAAAGAAATATTTTGGTATAATTTTAATTTGCTCATGGATGTGATTTCAAAGCTGATATTTTTCAAATTGGGAATATCTACAACTGAGAATTCAAGATTTGGACCTGAAAAATAGTGATTTAGAGATAAAGAAAAATATGTATCATTGCGTCCGTCAGCCATCAATTCGAAAGGTGGTATGGTGACTGGCCGATATAGATCCATTTGATAAATTTTTTGCGAATCTTGTGGAATTGAGTTGATATATAAATTACTAGAAATTTCGTTATTATTTAGATCTTTTGCAACAATTTTAGCATAATAAGTTGAATTTCCTCAGATTTTCATGACTCACTCTTCTAAGTATGCTTTATAAACCCGAATGCCATCTCTATCAAATCTCAAATAAAACACGTTTTCATTTATAAAAAATCCTCATGGTCCTGTAACTTCAAAGCTAGATCCCACTATATTGTTTATGTTAATGCTGTATAAAACAGCAAGAGGCTTTTTTGTATTTAAGACAATTGATAAAATGCCATCACTTGACTGCATGAAATAATAATCTTCCTGAATTTCAATACAACCACTTTCCCAGTTCATTCCTTCGCCTTCAAGAAAGCCTGATATATACTGATATGGCTCAGTGTGATGGATCAAAATCCCTGAACTTGAAATAATCCCTGATTTTCCATCAAAAAAATTTGTCATAGAATTGAGAGCTCCAAGATACCCAAGATAAATTCATTCATATTCTTTTATATAATTATAATTTCAATATAAAATACTGTAATAAATAAGCCCAAAATTTTGATCAAGCACATACAAATAACTTAAATCAATATGCATACTTACTATTGATAATGTGCTCACAGAAATTCCATAATATCTTGACACTACTTGAATAAGTTCAGGCTCATCAAAATTTGTTATATTATACACATATATAGCGGTATTTGATGAAGAAAACTCACAATAAATAAAATTTCTTTTATTGAGAGTTCCATGAGGAAGAATTATGTTAGAAGCATAGGTAATTTCGCTATAATTTAATCATTTTGGACTTTCAAGAGCTGAAAAGTTTGATATATCAATGTAATATAAATCATTTCTCCACACAAGTGTTGCTTCCTGCTGTTTGACTCATATTAAAGCGTAATAACTAATTTCATAGTAATTAAAGTAAATTTTAATGTCTTCTATTTGAGGGTTTTGATATTCTGAGTCAATAAATCCATTTCAAATCATTTCAATTTGCTCTGTATCTGAAGAGAAGTTATAGAAAGCAATGTATTTGAGATTATACCACACAAAGATTTCACAATCGCAACGATAAGGCTTTAAGGATGTCAAAGTTTTGAGCTTTGAATGGGTCCAAGTTTCATTTCAGCTTGAATTTTGATAAGGTAAAAATGAGAGCAACTCAAATTCACATTTATTATCGAGTAAAACAGAGCCAGGTGCCATATCAGAATCAGCTACTTCATATGATAAATTGTTTCCAGTGAAATAGTCTGATAAGTACAGATCATATGGTTCTCCTTCTGTTAAATAAATTGTACCAAGCTCCTCTTGAATAGAAATTGAGAATACAACAGGAAAGAGAAATAAATAACTCACCAGCATTTATTTATTTCAATAGTAAATGGAATTGCTTTATAATAGTGTCTTAAATGCTCATGAATTTCTAGTCGTTCATTAAGTATTTTCTCTTTAGATAACATTCCAGCATTGAATTTTTTACCGCTTCATTACATCTTGGCTTTATTCTAATGTAAACCAATTTGTTCACATAATAATAAAATCATCTCTCAAAATAGGAAGTATATTAAATAAAATAAAGTTTTCTCATAAGAAAATATTTCAAGATATGGTGAATTATTAATGAAAAATAGAGACTTATACAACTTGAATAAATTTTTGCAATAATGAGTTATTAAAATAATATGAATATTCAAGAGTATTTATTTTAAGTCTATTTTCAATGATTTTTCTTCAAAAGATGCTTGCGCTATTTTGTGCTTTGACTTAATTCTTTTGGCAAAGTTCACACCACCTGCAAAAAGAGCCAGAAATGCAATGAGAATTATAAATCTTACTAGTCAGTAACTATAATCCAATAAACTACTTTGTATCTCAGCTTCTCGAGTAAAATAAATAGCTGAAGAAGAGACCCTATTATTGGTATTTTCTGCTGTGATTATTATGCTGAAATTATTAGATCCTCATTTCTCAATCATCTTATTATATTCTGTTTCGTTCATTTTTGGAAATACTAAGGAATGTTCATTTATCTTTAGTCTTTTATATAAAGAATCTGCATAAAATATTGCTGAAATTTCATTCTCATTAATAAACTTTGTCCCCAGTATTCTTGGCATGAGCTCAGGATAAGATAGATAAAGAGTAGCAATATTATTCGAACTACTTTTTGATTTTGTATCAAATATTGCTAGAAAGAAGTTATTTGTATTATATACAGATGATATTACATATCGTTTGTCTTTAGAGCATGTGATAGAGTCATGGGCTCCGAAAAAGAGATTGTTTTGTCCCTTAAATATTTTGTATTCAAATTCTTTTTCAAATCTCATATAGCCTTTTATTTTATAAGACATTATTGAATCCATAGAATTTGATATGTATAAAGAATCTCCACATATCCCAATTGGTCTGAAATAGCCATCATCATTTTCTGAAGGAAAGCCTCCAACCAGAATACTTTTTTCACTATTATTGGTTTCTAAAACCCTTATTCCGTAGTCTTTATCTTCTATATACCAATAAGAAATTTGTGAGTTTTTTACTTTGTAATCAAGCATGACCGAGAAAAATGTTGGAATTTCCAACGAAAGAAAATTAATTGTTTCTAACAGCTGAATGTTTATAGCATTTTCAGTTCAATTGCCTCTGAATCTGAGAATGTCTTTATAATTATAATACAAACTATCATCCATTATCAGCATTAATTCAAAATCATTTTCAGAAAGTGGAGCTATTTTCAAGTGTAATGGCCTAGCCGATATATGTAGTAAGGTGTAATGAGTAATTCTTAATTTAACATAATCAATTTCCCACAATATCATTAAATTGGTAAGAGGAGACCTATCATTTGTACCTGTATAAAATGGCTGGCTTGGAAAATGGGTACAGGAAGTCACAATTAAAGCCAAATTTTGCTTTGTGTGTGGAAAAGTGTCTATTAAATGACAAACCAAGTGCTTAAGATGGGTGCGCTCTGATATATTTAAAAGCTTTTCTTCTTTGTTAAGGGCAATAAAAATAAACCCGTTTTCACTGATTATCAAAGCAATTTCTGTGTCAGGGATAATGATATGACCCTTCATTTGATTGTTTGTTATATTATACTCTCCAACAATTTCTATTGTTTTAGGTAGAACAACAGGCAAGTTTTCTTGATTTTCTTCTGTAATATTAATTCCATTGATATTCAAGCTTAAGTCTAAAGTTTGCCCATAAACTGAATCACCTAAATCTATTTCAAATCTTTTACTATAAGGAATGCTCTTATTCAAAATCAAATTATTATTTTCTATCAAAGGGAAACTTCCATCTACATCCAAATTTATGTGAAAGCTTATTTCCCTTTTGTCATAATCATTATAAGCTACAAGAGAAAAACTTTCTTGATAGTTTGATGCTCGCAGATTTTCAAGGTCAGAGACAGCTATATGAACAGTGTAATATTCACTATATAAAAAGAAACATCTGTATATTTCAATCACTTTCAGATTTGAGTTATAATTAGCAATCAGAAATTCACCTTGAGTATTGATTCCATAAGAAATGATCCCAGGATTTGGAATTTCAAAAGAAGAGAGCAATGCATCATGTGACAGTTTGTTAATATCATACGTATAGAAATTTGTATTCTCTTGAATGAAAATAAATGAATCATGTGAAAAAGCATTTGTTATAGGTGCATCTGTTTTAAAAAATATAGTCTTTTCATATTGATAAAGATGATTATAAATTTCAACTTTGCTGTCATAAATAATCCCAATTTTATTGTCTAGCTTCACAATTTTGCGTATTTCTTGAGATCTTAATTCAAGTTTAATCTCATTTTGTAAATCTCATCTATTGATTGCAAAAAATCCAAGATTTTTGTCATGCAGAAGAATTAAATTTTTTTGATCAAAAAAAGCATCAGCAATTTCAAATTTCATATTAAATTTATTCATAATGTTGCTCAAAGACCATACTTTTTTCCAATATCCCTGAAAGTTATAAATATTAATTTCTTCATTATTTCCACACAATAATCAGCCAATAAGAACGTCAAAAAATTCACAATCAATTTCTGACTCGATTTCTTCTACCAAATTCATCGTAAAACCTTCAGGCAAATAAATGGATATAAGAAACGAGTTTTCATCAGGTTTGGAATAAAGCATGTAATATGAAAGATAATCAAATATCTTTATTGGGTTTGTTTTATTAAAAACATGCATTCCTTCTATGTGAATACTATTTTCGTAAAAATAGGCAAATTTCGAACCATTAATCAGAAATTTTTGAAGACCATCAGAAGCTTGAGTTTTATCTATTGCTAATTTACCTGGGGTAGATATTTGATATTCAAAACTTTTTGAGTATGGAAAAATAAACTTATAGCTTAGATCTGGCCCTGAAAAATATCTTGAAGGAGATAATAGTACAGATGTATATTTCCTATTTATACGCATATCTATAGACTCTTGAAATTTCGGTCTACCATTTTCAAGAGCAAAAATCTCATAAGACTTTTTTGCAATTGAAATAACTGACAATGTATCTAATAATTCATTCCCATTATCATCTTTTGCTGCAATCTTTATATAGAATGAGCCTCCTATTATTGTTAGTTTTCATTCACTTAAACTAATTCTATAAGATTTGAGGCCATCTTCTCCAAATCTTTGATAATAATAAGAGTTAGTATTCCAATTAAAAAGAATCCCAGGGATATTTCTATCACCATAAGGATCCAAGCGTTTTAAGTCAATTTTATGTATGATTTCCATTTTATTTTCTATTGAGTTTGGAAATACTGACAATATTCCACTCGCCGATTGAAGAAAATAATAATATTGAATTTCATAAATCTGAATCCAGATGTCTTTTCCTTTGTTTTTAAAGAATTTTTTTAAGCCAATCTGAGAAGTGCTACTTTCAACCAATGCAATTCCTGAACTTGTGGTCACTGCCATGTTGATAAAATCTGTATTTTCCATTGAATAAAGCTCTCCTAAATAGCTTAAATTTATGTTTAATCCTTCTTGAAATAGCTCTTCTGGCCATGTTTTGGAAAAACCTATAATTCCATAATTTGAATCTAAAACGTAAAAATTTTGAAGAACTGTTGTGATACCTCTTATTGACAGAGTATTGCTTGCTAATGGTATTTTTTCATATTTCAAAATACTTTGCATTAAAAATGGCTCAAAAAGATTATTTACGTCATAAATATACAAAACATTGGGAATGGATGAATTTTTATGGAATTCGCAATATATTGGTAAAAACTTACGTAAGCTTCCTTGCCCAATAACAATTTTTGAAGCATAGGCAATTTCATTGAAGCTAGCTCTTTCAGGGTCTTGAAAAATATAATTACCCTTTTCTTTGATAATATATATATCATTTCTTCATAAATCACTACTTTGCTGCTGTTTTATTAATAAAACCAGAGATTTTTCTGAATGGGTTGTTTCCAAAATTGTGATTGTCTGAATTTGAGGATTTTGGTATTCTGTCAAGAGAGTCGTATTTCACATTAGCTTTGCATCTTGTGTTTCCATAGAAAAGTTATAAACTGCTAAATAATTTTGAGCAAATCTTAAAATAACTTGATATTTTATGTCTTGCGACAATATGAGAGTCTGGGTATCTAATGAGGATCAATGTTTTCCTAATTTTTCATAAGGAGTAGTTGATAAGAGATCAAAATCACACTGACTTTGAATTTTTGCTGAATTATCCGTAATGTTTGAATCTGCAATTGAAAATGATAAGTTGTCACCAGAAAAGTAATCTGACAAGGAAAGCTCATATGACTCTCCTTCTGTTAGATAAAGAGTTCCTAATTCCTTTCTTAGCCTTAAAGAACCCACACAAGCTATGAGAATACAAAGTCTTTTAATCATCTCTTAAATTATAAATCCATAATTAGGTGATTTAATTATTAGTTACATGATAAGCTATAATTTCTAAATATTTAAAAAGAAATGATAAACTGTAAATGTGTCTTAACTAAACAATTATAAAAGAGTGTGAAAGAAAAAATTTCAATTAATTTTTATTATAATAAAGATTATTTGCTTCTTTAATATATGAATTGAGCCTCTTTCGGATATTTACAAGAACTTTTAAATTTCAAAAAGTTCTATTATTATTTATGAGTTTTAGAAATGGCAAAATAAGATGTAAACTTTATACACAAGTATTAAAGATAATTTAATGCATCATATAAGCACAATTTAGGATTAAAATTTTGCAATAAGAATAAACATTATATTATATACTTATTATGCATTGCAGCAACTCAGCTTATTAAAACTTAACATGAAGTTTATCTTAAACATCCTTGCAAACTGCTTCAAAAATGATTTCATAAAATTTCTTTAATTATTTAATTACAATATTTTAAAACTCTAAAATGAAGATTAATGCAAAGCCAACAGATAAAAATAAATGATATAAGAATTCTAAAATATATAAAAGATTAAGTAATAGTAAAATAGTTTGCAGATATATATCAAACCAAAATTGAAATAATAAATTATAAATTTATCAACAATTCAGCAAGTTAATATTATATAATTCATAATCCCATAGCTTTTATCAGCACATACCTATTTTCTCTTCCTCTTTTAAATTTAATTTCATAATTATAATTATGAGTTACCCAGGTGTACCCACAATGCGGCTTTATATAACTTCAAAGCATTTCATTCTCCAATGTCCAGACACAGGAGTATCCGCTCAGCTCCTAATGGA
>CATKHM010000434.1:0-19193 GCA_949751825.1 Blepharisma undulans
GTTTGTTCTTTACTACCTTGTTAAGCCGATTTTGCTATCTTATAGTTCGGGATCAACAAGAGCTATGAGAACGGTGCATTTACGCCTTTTACCTTTGATCATCACTGTATTCCATGCATATTGTTGAGCTCATTCATTTTTGCTTGAAGCATCACTGTGATCGAATTCTAGTCGTTGGTAGTTCTTCAACAATAAGACTATTTGGACCTTTTTTCTGTTATAAATAGCAGTCTCTTTTTCATTCTCAGTGGCCATATTAAAATATTATGAAATATCAATAGATAATCAAAATTCCTGAGTTCATATAAATATCCAGAGCTTGAAGAAACACTTGCAGCGTATTTATTCTTTATTGACTATTATCTTTTGTAACAATAGCTGGGATCTCAATTGAATTAGATTTAAGACGCTGAGAGTTATTGTAAAGCTTGCTATTTTGAAGATATATTTTATTATTTATTCCAAAAATTTTAATCGATCAATGCTAGTAGCACTGCTTCTTATGTTTGCTAAATTTTGATCAAAATAACTTTTTATAAAATATTTCGCAAAAATTTTCTTATCTGCACATGCATTACAGCTTAATGATATTAAAATAAATTCTATTTTATAATTATTTGATGACTGGAATATAAGGCAGCTTTTGCATAAGATATATTGCAACGCTTGATATTAGATATTAATGATGGGCTAAAGCAGCTGCTCAATATTGCAAAACTTGTAAAGAAATATCAAGTTCAACTTGATTTAAAATATAAGTAAAAAATTTAGGATACTGCATAAAAATTAACCAATTCATAAATTTCTGCTTATGTAAATTGCTATAACTGAAGTAGGTATTCTAGATGCAGAATTTGTAAACACTCACATTAATTAATTTTTCAAGGGTGTAGTTATTTTTGATTGAGCATTGACTTCATTTGAAATAAAAACTACAAAAAAAGTCAAATGAGCTTATTACTTATACAGATTAATATTTGTCAATTATGCAATTCAGATCATTATTGAAATGAAAAAATAGAAAATTGCATCTTTTCTTAGTGTAAAATTATTACCTAATTTTTCGAAAATTAACCCCTAAGATGCCTTTTGAAATGAAAATCGCAAGAATAAATTTCAGGAGATGAACACTTGCATGTATATTTTACTTTCAATTCACAGCTACACTTAAAATATTTTGCCGAAGCCATTTTTTTATTTGTCTATAAAAATCTAAATAAGCAACTCAAGTATATGCATTTGAATCTTACTCGGCATCTAACCTAAAACTATCTGATATTTATTGCTTTCTATCTAAAATCTAAATCATTAGTTTTACTTTATTATCGATATTAATTTAAAAAAATCATTTTCTATCTTCATGAAAGTTTCTATTTTGAAAAACGAGAGAATAGATCTCGGCCAAATTTTTAATGACCGAAAATAATTGAGTGTATCAGTTTTACACTTTATTGGTCGTTTAAATCTTTCAAAAGCAGATAAAGATTTTTTTGAATCTGAATTTAGATGAATTTCAGGCAGAAATGTTGCTCATTGAATTTCCATTTATTAAACAAATGAGATAAAATTTTAGCTATCCTGGATTATTCTGTTTTTTGAATTCAGCTCTCGTATTGCAAGTGATACAATAAATATTTTTGCCCTTGAAAACATATTATCGGCATCAATTTCTTTGGCAGAGGGCTTATTAACTTAATTTATTCAATTAAATCAAGATAAAGAAATAAGATGTAGCTCAGGCTGATGATAAGGTAGATTTTTTATAAAACAGAAATAATTATAATAAAATAATGTTTATGACTTATAAGAGCTCCATTTAATCCTCTCTGTGCTCAGGACTTTTATTGCCAAATCAAATTTATCAATGAACTGCTTGCAGGGAATATTTTTCTTGATATTTTTGATCAGATATTTAAGTTTGTTAATTCAGGTAAATTCGAATGAAAAATGTTTTATACATTGAAAAAATACATCAAAATGTAAAAAATGCAGAGGTTATATAAAATAATTAATAAATTCACATAAAAGAATAAGTTTTAAATATTCTTAACTTATCTTCTTTTAAAATATTTCGACAAGAAGTCTCTCATTTTCCTATGAATTTATTTATTTTCAAGCTATCTGCATGATTATTTGATGAAGCAAATGATAATAATTCTTCTCCTTTTTGGTGTAAATTTATGCCAAAGTCTCTTGGATCTTCATCTAGTAGATCGAGGAAATTCTTTTTTATTATTTTAGCTAACTTATATTCCTCACTGTATCCATAAAGATGAAAAAATTAAATGAAGAAGATGCCCTTCTAAATCAACTCCTCTACAAAGAGAGTCCTGCATTACGAAAATTCGCCATAAAATGCTTGAAACTCAGCCAAATTGTTGATTTCAAAACATTCACCCCAGCCAAAGTGAAAAACTCTGAAATGACTTAAAAGAAGGCATCAAGGAGCTCGAATATATCACAGAAAAAAGAGAATTATCTCACTATTCCTATGATGCTGACTGAAACTATCTAATTTCTCAAACAGATACTTTACAAAGGCAAATAGGTTCTTACAAAAAGATATCCAATCCTTAAAAGAAGAATATTCCCACGAAAATCCTTGAGATCTAATTTAATTGAATACGAAGAAGAAGCTCGAGCCATCAATAATTGCCCACCTGTGAAGAAATCGAATGTGCAATAGAAAAAATAAAGCACGAAATAGAAGCTGCTGACAAAAAAATCTACTACTACACAGGTGTAATGTCTCAGATTTCAATATAGTCAAAATCTCTTTTTTCTACCTTGGAAGCGTTGCAAGCTCTAAATAACCAAATTAACTCACTGTATCCCTCTTCTTCTTCAGCTTCAGCGTTTTTTTTTTCGACTTCTTTGCAACTTTTACCAAAAGCAGCCAAATCTTCTCTTACTTCTGAGAATTCTCCTTCTTCCACGTCTACGCCGACATACCAGTGGATGAAGACTCTATCTTTGCATATATTAAATCGAATTTATAATCATCTTTGAGAAGACTTCAAAAATGGAAGTGAGTTTACTGCTCATACAAACAGCTATCATGACTTTGGCTAAATCTCCACATGAAACGATTCCTTAGTTGATAGTTGATTTCATATTTGAAGCCAGCGAGGCGCCTATCGACGAGTTGGATGATTCTCTTGGTCTTGATGGTGGCGACAGCTGCGTTGGTATCCTTTGGTACAGCATCTCCTCTATACATCAAACAGCAAGCCATGGATTTATCATTCCTTAGGTCGCATTGAGCATCATAGAGGCTGGCTCAAAAGCTAAGTTGATGATTTCAGTAACTGAGAGCTGCTCATGGTTGCTTTTCAGCTGAAATGATTGGGGCATATGGAGAAGGCATGAAGCACATTCTAAGGGATGAAACAAGATTGATCTGAAATTCAGTAATATTATGTGCAAGGTACCATGAATCTGAGGGAAACAGTCAATGATGAAATGATTTGAGAATGGGTCTTGGTGTGAGTTGGTCTTTCAATATGAGCTGATTTCTGAATATATCGTAAATGACTTAATTCATAAGCATAACGGCAACATCAGTGTGTTCAAGAGGAGGGAGTGGGTGGAAAGGACTGAGTTGTATGGCTCAAAGACTGCAGTTGAGATCGGAGGGCTTGGGTTAATGGTGAAATCGAGCTTGAGCTTCTTGTGAAAGTCTTTTAAGAATAAGGTAGTAGAAATCTGAGCAAACACCACCTCCGATAGACTTGAGAACTAAGAAGCCTTGGAGACCAGTGCAATTATCAGCGAGTTACCTGACTCTAGCTCAGACTTCATCGATGACATTTGATTCAAGATCCAAGAAAAAAGACGAGGAGCGTGTTTGCCAACTCCAGTTTCGCTGAAGAAAGTGTTGAAGGTATCGTCTCCTCCAATAGTCTTGTTACTTGGCATTTGATCACCCACTGGATTCCATGCTTGAGACAGTAGAGCTGAACCAATTTGGATACCGGCTTGGCCTACGTGGATTGAAATAACTTCTCTCATTGGACTATTTAATTTGTTTTCTTTGCTAAGGATCTCACTTATGAGTTCTTTAACTAATAATCTCCATTATTATTTGAAGCTATAGTTTGGCCTCAGTCTCAAGAATTTAATGCCCATCAAAAATTCTCATAAATCTAAATTCAATTTTGCAAAGCACAAACTTGTGTCAAAGCTGAAAAAGGTTCAACTCTTAAGTAAGCACAAACTGATTTTTGAAATTTTTGCAAATTAAAATATTCAAAATTCAAATCAAGCAAAATGCTGTTTCGTTTTGTAAAAATTAGATTAAGGATAGATTCTATAGAATCATAGCAAAATATCATCAATTTCAACTAATTATTCATCAATAATTTATTAATCTTATGGTGAAATAATCTTCATAATTAATTTTCTTTATACCAAATATAAAATTAAAATGTTGAAAAGTGAAAACTTTGATCTCTGAAGCAATCCTGAAAGCGAAAGAAAATCTTCATCTATTTACCTGATAAATTGAGACAACAGTTCAGATGAAGAAAATTCAAGCAATGAAAGTGAAGATAGTTCAGATAAAGAAAGCTCAAGTAATGAAAGTAGAGAAGGCAATCAAGCCAAATGAACTAAATGAACTGAAGAAGTTAAAGACAATACACAAATTCAGCTTTTTATTTACGATGCTGAAAAACAAAAGGAAAAAACAAAATATCTGGATCTTCCAGATGGCGATTTCTTAAACGGATTTATAATTCAGCTTTCAAATAGTGAGTTATTCTATATTAGTGAAGATGACGATAGAGCCAATGCGTTTATCATTAATAGCGAAGGCAAAATCAGCAAAAAGCTTCCAAGTTGTTTAGCCCTTCTATTAAATACAATTATCTACTATCGAAGAAATGTCTACTGCTTTGGATATGAGCCAAGAAAGTTCGATCTTGATTGAAATAGATGGAATAATCTGCATAAAATTCCTTTCAATTTCGAATGTTGCAATAGTGCAGTACTTGATGGAAATATCATCTTAACTTCTGCATTACACAAAAATCTATTGATTTATTCACCAACAATAGGATCCTATTCAGAAATACCTTATAAGTTTGGTAAAAATCTGTTCAAAATATTGATAAGTGTAAATGATTGCCTTTATGTGATTGAAGGCAGAGGATTTATTTATGAAAGCGAGGTTGGGAATGTTTACTTATGAAATTGTGTTGGAGAAAGTGAGATTGGCTTGAAATTTGAAAGAACTAATTGAATCTATAATAAAGGAGCAATATATATTGGTTTGTTTAATAAAAGATGCTCAGAATATTCAGAAAGACACTATTATAAGTTTTCTCTAGAGGAAAAATCATTGGCTTTTCTAAGTGTTGAAAGATCAACTTAATTTAAAATTAAAGTTAAAGTTAAATTTTAGCATAGGTTATATATTTAGTATTGGTTAAACTTTCTGTTTCTCAGAAGAGATATAAGAATTTTAAGCTATTATTTAATTTATATCCCTTGATATTGCTCAATGAAAAACTCAAGAGCTCAAAGATGTAGGAAAAATTAAAAAAGCTGCTTGAGTATTAAGTCTGATAAAATCAAATGCATAAAATCTTAGAGAAATGTGATATAAGATTAATATAAAGACTAAATCTATCAGAAAAATAGAGTCTCTCGTTTATTAGTTGAGCTTGCTAATATAGCTTAAAAATAACTGATCTCAAAAATCTCATCTGATAAACAGAGCTTCGTTGCTGCAAAAGGAGCCGATTATTTTATTACTATAAAAGGTTTAAGATATAATTATATTGTTCATATGCTTTATTATCTCTGTATTCAAGAGCGCATTAGTACAATATATCCTTAATTGAAAATCGCATGAATTAATTTATTATATATGGATTCAAAAATCTTTTAACCTCTTAATAAAATCAATGTTTTTACTCAGTATTTAATAAATAATTTAAATATTTATTAATCATTATATTTTATAATAAAATGAAATTGTCTTGGGTTTAAAGCTTATAAAAATTGAAAAATCTCAATGCAAAGGAATCTTATTAGCTTTTGAGTCGAAAATTTCAATATGTTTATGATTATCGCGGTCATCTAAATATTTTTACAAGACTATTTATTGATTTGTTTTATTTTGATATAATCTTTAATTATAGAAGTCTTTAAAATTTTACTTTAAAAATCAATATAATTTTAATTTTAATACTTATTAGCATATAAATCCAACTCTTCAGAGTTTTCATAGTGGAAATCAAATATATGCTTATGGATGAAAATAGAAAGATAAAATATTTGAATGCGACCTAATTTATTGAATATTCTTAAATCAAAATAAATAATGGAGATTTCATAGGAAATTTAAGATCAGAGTTGAGCAAAAGCTTACACAAAATCAATTGCGCACGCATCAGAAGAAAGAAGACTCAAGAAATTTGGCTTCCGGAAACTTATGATGATCATATGTTTGATAATTCAGAATTTTCACTGATAATTCAAATGTTTAGTCATCCAAAAACTTGCTGCTCCACTTTTGGGCATAGATCCTTTAATAAATTGTTTCAAGCCAATAGAAGAAGGATAAGGAATTGCTTATAAAAGGAAAAGATCAAAATATCTCACCATTTAGCTATTGATTGTAGTTCAAAATATCCTTAAACATATGCTCATCAAAAAGTTTGCAAGAGTATTCGTGCATTCTTCATGCAATTTCTAAGATAGTTATGGTGGGTTTAAGCGCAGTAGCTGGCTTTATAAATTCGTATATAAGCCCAAGTATCATAAGCTTAGCAAACTTTTCAGTGTTGCTAAACATTCAAGATACCAAAAAGATTTATAGTTCTAGGGGTGTCTGATATAAGTAATTATTATCTGGGATAAATTAAAGAATTGTTTCACCGCTATGAAATCCAAAATAATTATATTACAACAACCTTGTTTATCAAAGCAATTGGATGAAAAATATTTAAAATAATTTTTGACTTGCCTGTTTATCATTGAAATTCTGATAATCAATGAAATTCTGAGAAATTTGAGGGATTATATATAAATAATCAATTAGAAGAGTATTTAGAAGTCCCACAACAGATGATTGTTAATTCACCGATATAAATCTAAAATTAGTTACAAAAGCGTAATTTATATAGAGTTCTGGAATTATTCACAAAATTATTAAAAATCGATGAAAATCGATAGAGAGTTCTGCCTTAATGTATTTAGGAATTCTTGACTTAATTCCTATTAATAGCAAAGATTAGATGATCTCTTCTAGGAACGCATCAGCTATGATTATTTAATGGGCAAATATACAAGAGAAAGTATGAAATTTTTCATATATAATTTACAAATTTAAAAGCTGTTTTGATATCAAATAAAAATTTCCCGCTTGCATTGCTTTCATATCAGAAATATTTGATTTCGCCATTGAAATAAGTAATAGAAAAAATATATCTGAAATTTTTGATTATAAATTTGCATTAGAATTGTACAAAAAGATTATTTCGATTATTTAAGAATATTTGGTGATCAAGATTATTTATTAAAAATATTTGCGATTTTCTCATTTATATTTAGATAGAAATTTATCAAAAATCAAAGAGATCTATACTTTAAATGAAATATAGGAATTCGATCAAAAATAATATCTAAGCTGGTAAGAGATTTTATTGCCAAATAGATAATAGTTCAGAAATCTTTAAAAATTGTTTGATTGAAATAAATTGGAATGATTTATTGGGTACATTTTCAGATATCTTGATTGAAATATTAAAAATAGAAATAAAGTTGAGGTCACAATTGATTTGATGGAATAATTTAAATCGCATTTGGATTTGAATTTATTATAAATAAAAAATTAGTAAATTCCTGAAAAAATTCATGACTCTTTCTTCAGATTTTAAGAAGTCTGCTATTTTTAGGCAAATAAATCTGCAATTGTCACCTAAGAAGAAATTTCAGAGTGCGATAACTGATTCAGATTTATTTGATCATATGGATGAGAAACATATCTAAAATGTCACTTTAAAAATTATTTAATAGAGCAAGATAAAATTCATGCAAGATCCATTGAAATTTTGTAATAAAGGTCAAATTTATTTTTCAGAATGGTACTTTGAAATGCTGAGAAACATACTATCATCGTATGAAAAAATCTCACTCTTGAACAAAATTCTTCAAAGTTGCCTACGAAAAGTTCTTACTATAGCAAAATCTTCATTGGTTTAAAATTCGACGAAAATATTTTATTAACTATAGACAGAAATATATTGAACGATTTGTGGATTTATTTGACATTTTTTAAGCAGGCTGGAAAAGGTTTCGGTATTAATGCTATTTCGAATGTATTTTTTCCTTGTTATCAATATTAAGCAAAGAGCTTATGTTTGAGAATCCATAAGATCAAGTAAAAAATTAATAGCATTGAAATCAAGATTAAGAGTTTAAAGTTGTTATCCAAAAATTTTCATAAATATTATATCATAGTCATTTCATGCGCTTATGAATTCTAAAATTACTTATGAAATAATATTTACCAATTTTCTCATATAAAATTTATGAAAGAAGCAGCTGGAGAAACGCGATGCCTTTATTTATCAAAATTTAAATAAAATCATCAATTAAACTAAATCCTGCTCTTTATAACATCTCCTTTGATGTTTCAACATAAAGACGGCCATCAAATCCTTTATTTAAAATCAAAGAAACGACTTTAGAAAAAGCGATATTAGATAAGCCTCAATCAATATGAATTTATTATATAGCAATTGAGAATGGAATGAGAGATATACGTATAAATATGAGTGATTATCTCTAAAATTATTATATTTATAATAAAATTTTTGGAAAGTTAAAAATCTGTGGTTGCCTTTTAAATTTGGATTAAATGTATCTTTTGATTTTTGAAAGGTAATATAATTGAAAATATTATTTAAGAGGACTATGCCCAAGGAAATGATTTAATTGTTGATGATTTACCAGGAAATTTTTGAGAAAGGCAATTGTAGCAATTAAAAGAAAATTTTATTATAAGTTTTGCTGGGTATTCATTTGGTCTTTTACTGATTAATTTTTTATGAAGGGAGATAGATTGCTCTATGATTGATCAATTTTATTTATCATTTTTACACAATAAAAGCCTATTAGGGATCGAAAAACAGATTTTTGTATATCGAATCCAAGAGCATTTACATATGATTAATATAGCTTTTTATCATCATATAGCCCTGTAGAAGGCCAAAGTCTGCTCGTTGCCAGCCTATTAAGGTAAACACATATTTACAAAAATGCAATAATTAAAGGATATAAATTTTTCAATCATTTATGCTCATTTTGCATCTATTATTTCAAGCATTAGAAAACTCCAGCTTATCATTCAAAAGATTTGATATTATAATTCTCAACCCATGCTTTGAATTTCATTAACCAATAAAGAAGCCTAGATTATGTATTTAATCAATTAACTATAGTATCTGATTTAAGAAATTACTGATAACTGAGAAGAAGGGGCGTGCAAGCATTTGAAAATTATAAATTTACACAATGATTTATTTCATAAGAAACCTGCAGAAATCAAAGAAACTTTGAAAAAATCACAATAGCATTTATTCAGCATATTAACGATTAAAAATTCGATTAATCAGTAATAATTAAAAGTTGGAGAGCTGAAGAATTTGAAAAAGTTTCAACTTGAAATAAAGCGTAAAAGCATTATATAAAATTTCAGGAAAAATTTTAAAAGATTACATGCTTTTGGGAAAGAAATATTATATAAATTGTCATTAAACAAATGCAGGTTTAAGAAGAATAAAAAAAATTATTTAGCGCCTTAAAAAGAATGAAAAGGCTTAAAATAATGCTTGAATGTTTTAAGAGGTTGGTAAGGTATAAGAAAAACAGATTTTAGAAAAATACTGCCAATAAATACAGTTTACGCTCAAAGATTTTATTTCATATCAAACGTTTTTATCTTCAATAAATATTTATAATTATTATCCAAATTTTTTCCTGAAAATCTCTTTAGCTTACAAAAGAGCAAAAAAATCTTGGCATTAATAAAAGCTGACTGATTTAAACACTAATCAAATATTTACTGTATTATTTATTATAAAAATGCAAATGAAGATTATTCTTGGAAAATTTATTATCTTTGGAAATTTTTATGCTCAAAAACACTTATTTTAACAATTGAGGAGGATTGAAAATCAAGAAGCATATTTTTTGATTAATTATTTATTTGAATTATGAAATCGAAATTTGTAAAAATGAAGAATCTTGAAAAAATTACCCAATTTTTAGTCAGAAACTCAATTTTCTCATAGTCTTCAATCATTCATTAATCGAAAACACAGAAAAATAGTTTTTTACTTTTAAATCATATTAAATTCGTGAATTGTTGAGCGCAGCGATCGAAAATAGTGCTCATAGAATTTAACTTTAACTAAATACACAATTCTAGGAGACATAAACATTTAAAATGTTTTGAAACTTCAATCTCATACAAATGGACACTATGAGAAATTTAAATGATTTTTGCTATAGTATGATTTTTTTGTAAAGCCAAAGTAATATTATTTATATTCATCATATGGTGCTTCTGAATTTATGACTATAGTCGATAAAAATATTGCAACATGCAATTAACCTCTATGAATTGAATTATTTAGCATTTTATTGATGAGCATTAATAACTTTATATGAAAGTTTAAGAGGAATCATTTAGTTTCGCTGACCATCTCAATATATTTGCTAAATTTTGATCAAAATAACTGTTTTATATAATATTTTCGCAAAAACTCCCTTATCTGCACATGCATTACAGCTTAATGATATTAAAATAAATTCTATTTTAATTATTTGGTGACTGAAATACAAGGCAGCTTTTGCATATAGATATATTGGAATGCCTGATATTAGATATTCAATGATGGGCTAAAGCAACTGCTCAATATTGCAATACTTGTAAAGAAATATCAAGCTCAGCTTGATTTAAAATATAAGTAAAAGATTCAGGATACTACTATAACAATTCACCAATTCTTAAGTTCCTGCTTAGTAAATTGTATAACTGAAGCAGGTATTCTAGATGCAGAATTTGTAAACACTCACATTAATTATTTAAAAAGTCAAGCAATGCAAAACAGTTGTATAAAGCCTTAATTCTTTATATTTGAACTTTTGCAAAAATAATAAATATGAGCCTGGCGAAGCTGATAAAAACACAGATATGGGCAGACTTTTTGCAGTGCACCCTAAATACAATTGCCCTCACCTCATTGACGAAAATTTTAGCTCAGATATTTCATTCATAATCAAAAATCACCTTGTGCAGACTGTTCAAATATTGGCGAGAACTGGGTATGCTTGAAATGTGGACAATTAAAGTGCTCTCGCTACATTCAAGAGCATATGCTTATGCATGCAATTGAAAGCTCTCATGGTATATCCCTAAGCTTTCCGATCTTTCCTCCTGGTGTTATAAATGTGATTCATATAATTCAAGCCCTGAATTGAAAGACATTTTGAAGGCTTTTCAGACAAAAAAAAATTATTCACATTCAGGAGTGATACAAGAAAATGTAAAGGAATAAGAGGAAGAAGAAAATAGTGAAGAAGAAGCCAAAACAGAAGAGACAAAAGAAGAAAAACACAAAAAGAAACAAAAAGTGAAGCAGAGGAGCTTGAAAAAACATTAGGAGGACTAAAATTGCAGAAGTTACTAAAGAGTTTAATAGAAAAAACGCTTGAAAAGCTTGTAAAAAAAAACCTTGTGCAGGAGTTTTCAAAATTGCAATTATGGCAAGCCATGAATAATTTAAATCAGAGATTCTTATTTAAAAATATTTAAATTGGGAATGAGGTTTTAATAAATATAAGCTATAAGTTAAATAAAATTAATTATATTATATTAATCTGATATTAGTTAAAAAAAATTATAATAGAATTGCGTTTATAGAATACAGACAAGGGAGTTTAAAAATATATTACAATTAAATTATGCTGAGTAAATAATTTGAACTTTATTTTTTATCAATAAATGACAACAATCAAAAGCTTTAAAATAAAAGCAAGATTGATTTAAATTGATTTTTAATTTAAATTTGATGATTTAATACATCAAAGTTATTATATCTTTTAAACAATTTATGCGTTTAAATTATTTTCAATCAAAAATTCAAAATTTGGCCTAGTTTTAAGTTTAAATAATAAATAGAAAATATCTCAATTTCCCTCACATCAATTATTTAAGCTCACAATTATTAAAAAATTAAGATTTGATTTTATAAATCAATACATCAATTCAAGAAAACATTTAATTTCATAATTTTTATTGGATTATTTTATGTTTAAATAAATTTAATCTAGAATTAAAACCTTTAACTAATACAACGATTTAAACTTTGAAGCATTCTACCTTTACATTTCTTTTCATTTACAAACATCCTAATATCATCAATGCAGTGGATAAACCTGTTTCCAGCCAATAATTCATTCAAATTACTTGGAGTTGAACCATCTTCATCATTTATTAACTCCAGAATTTCTCTTATCTCTTGCAGAAAAATAATCTTCTTGAAACCCCTTAAAACTGCTTCTTTGTTTCGCATTCTGAAAGTTTTAAGCTCTTTTTCCACCATAAAAGCATATGTATATTTCGTCTTTCCTCGATTACCCCATGACAGCTGTAAAGTATTTGGATTAATGTTATATTTATCCCTGATCTCTTGCCTGGAAAGAAGCGTGAATTTTTTTTTATTTTCTTTGTAGCATTTGACACAAATATAAACTTGTAGAAGAGGACACCAACCGCATCCAAATTTCCTACATTTAAGGCATAGATAGCAAGCATGCTTAGAAATATACAAACGTCTTAAATCAATAGCATCTTTTGTTGATTTTTGTTTCGAAGTAATATTTCATAATTCTTTGTCTCAAGAGATTTGATAGAATTCTTTACAAGCTGGAGCAATTTTGGCCCACTCATAAGGCGAAAGACATTTAAAAACTTCGATCCAAATTCTTTTATTTTTACAAGGAAAATCTTTTAGTCTTTTATGAAAATGCTGAAGCATATCAGGACTAAGTTCTATGGGTGAATATTGTGAATTTCATTCTTCAATTCAATTATAAATTATTTCAACGTCTTTTTGATTTATAACAGCGTAAGAAAAATGATTTGGATTTATTGCTTGCTTTAAATGAGGTTTAAAGCAGTGAAAATGATAAGCGCGGTCGCGATTTATATAATCAATTCGAATGGTATCACTTTCGATATTTTTTTGGCAATGAGAACATGCATCAGACCATCCTAAGCTTGCAAAGAATTTGATTCTGTCCAGCAGCTGATATTCTTCCATTTTATTATTGCCGCGTAAAGGTTATTACATAATTTTGATTTTATGTTATGCTGAATTAATAATAATTTGTTTTCTCGTAGTAGTTGAAATTAAAAATTATATCATCTGCATTATTTTTTTCGTTTCATGAAATATTTGACTTTTGGATAATGAAAAATAGACAACATAAAAATATTTTGATGCAATAAATAAAATTAAAATGAGCAAAAAAACATTAGAATGGGTTGATAAAGAATTAAGTCCTTAGAACCAAAACTGGAATCAGACTGCCACATACAGTCTCTGGTAACTTCACAGTTTCTTGATGAAAGAATACAGAGTTTTTATCGGAATTTTCTCAGCTATAATCTAAGTTCGACAGAAGATGAAATTGGTCAACTCGCATTTGTCCTTATATCAGCCAAAAACATTTGTTTTGGATATCTCATGATGAAGATGCAGTCTTCTCAAACTCAAGAACTGCTTATAGTGCAATTAACAGAGTAAACGTACTTACAACTACTTTTAGTGCATCAGTTAAAGAGATGCTTTTTAGGCTCCATTCTTAATTCACTTGGGCTTCTTTATTTGTTTTTGCTTATTACAATTTATAATATTTTATTTGATGAAAAGTCAGGTGCACGCATGAGTGCACTGCTGGCTATAGCCTTGAAGAATTCATAATTGCCATGCTTAGAAGAGTTGGAGATGGAATTTTCATCAAAGCTGCTGATATCGAGGTTGGCTGGCAGGAGTAGAAGGAGAACTTGAAGAGGATAACCCAAAAAAATGCAGCTAATATTGTAGTAGCGTCGGAGATATGGCAGGTATGGGATCAGACTTGGATTTAAGCATTTCTGAAAGCAAGCATTACTCTTGTTGGCAGCAGTAGAATTGGAAGAAAATTTGAGCTCACTATACTTTTTATTATTGATTTTGGTACCAGTATTATAATTTCCTTTGCCAATAGTTTCTTCGTCACCACCAACATCAATAGAGTCGATATTGAAGCAAATCGAAAAAGCCATCAAATGCCAGCTCCTTATTTTCACAATCTTATTACTACCCTCTATTTCTTAGTCATGAACGTTCTTCCAGAGAACTTTATCTTCTTCAGGTAAACGAAATTATTGAAACTCAAAAGCTTCACACCTTCATTTTTCTTGCTTTTGCATGCATCCCCAGTAAGAGAAGTCACAGAAAGCTGCAGGATTTGTCCTGCTACTAATATCATTTGCAGACTTTTTCTTGGAGCTCTTTCATGGATTATTCTGATCATGACCTTGCTGCCATTATTTATGCTTCTTTCTCCTCAATAGCATGCATGAAATTACCTTTGCTGTCTTTGGAGTGCTACCAAACTTTGCCTTGACCTCTCAGATAACGCTGATGGCATGGACGAAATGATCAACTTAAAGAGAAATCAGACAAAATGCTGATGCTCGAAACGCTGTAAGCAGTAATTGATATTGCTGGTAAAGGTCTTGCAATCGAAAGCCACTTTGGTGTCTTGCTCATTTTTGAAGCTTTTATTGTCAGATTTGAATTACTGAATTCTGAATTATACTTGCAAAACATCTTGCAGGTTTATAATTCCATTCGTTTTGAGTACTCACTATAAAATCAGTTGGAAAGGCTACAAACCAGATGATCGTAGAAGTTAGAAAACAATTTCAAGGAATAAAGAGAAATCCTTATACCCCTAAATACAAAAAATGTATAAATTTCAAATTGCTTAAAAACTAATTCGCCTAGCATGATATTCATGCTGAAATCAGTCATCACTGGATGACTGTTGAGACATTGAACAGTTATAGGCCTTTAAACTGAGATTTTGGTTTTTTTGGATTCTGAATGCCCTAACTCTAAATTCAATCCTCAATACAGAGATATCAATGCTGTACTGTCATCAGAGAAACAGTAGATAATCCTTAGAAAGACACATCAAAATCATTTTATATAAGTTTTCAGTCATTCTGTCACTCACACTTAATGCCTTCATATATTTTTCTCTATGAAGAAACATATGCTTTTAGGTACTTACATCTCTGAAAAGAACCACTAAGGAATCGAAGCTTAAAATAGTGAATGCAGCCAAGTGTTAGCCATTTTAATAAATTCAAGAGCAATCATTTATGTCTGAAGAGTCGCATTCCTCTCTGGCCACACTCTTATGAATACGACAAATCTGCTAACTTGGAAAATATTTAAAGGGGTTGCAGAAGATTTATGTGACTGTTAACAATATTCCATCTCCTCTGAGTTCGAAAGTAAGCTTATGCGTGTCTACATCAGGGCTCAACCTTTAGTAGCAAAGTTCACTCAAACAAGAGTTTAAAACAAAGTCAAAAAAATGACTAATCGTATAGTGAGCTCTTGCAATTAAAATTTCTAATAGACAAACGGCTGGTACTCCTTAGGGCATTTTGTAGAGGCAGAGATATGTGTTGAGAGAACTATTTTGAACTTAGAAAAGGGAATGCATATCAACAAGTCAATTCCTGTTTAGCAAAATATATGCCTGAAGCTTTAGCGAATTTCAGCCTCAAATGCAAGGCATGCTTAGCTTATCATCATAAGAGTATATCAGACTGCATAAAACCAGTTTAGAAAAGCTGCCCCTATGCTAATCTATGCATATTCCATTGCCAAGAAATTTTTAAAAGGCAAATATTTGATAAAAATAGTTGTAAGAGATTTAGCAAGACTCTAAAATCATTCACAGGTTTTATCTCAAAACAGAATTAATACAAGGATTTTCAGCCTGTCTTCAAGCAAATTGGCATCATCAAGGAGTGCCATACCTAAACATCCACAGCTTCCAATAAAAATAGCCATGAAAAGAAACTTCTTGCAGAAATATTTGGGAATGGCATAAAATGAAGAAAAAAGCAAAAATAATGAAAAATTGATGAGGATGCCAAGTACGAAAATATTTTGCAGCCTATAGAAACTCTTCGTTTAGCAGAAAAATTCATTTCCATCTGTTTCTTTAGCGAAATGAGAAGAGACTGCATAACTCCCATAGTCGACTTCTATAAGAATATTTTGCCCTTTAACTCTTCAGGGATTTTACTATTCCTTCTCCATTTTCATGCAAATTTACCTAAAATTTGTATTTGGCTTTGCAAATCCGAAATTTTGAGTTTTTTCTATTCGAAATGGATTTTCAGAAAATGAATTTTTGAGTCATTCATATAGAGCCTGACCTTGCAATGCATCACAATTGATCATTTAGCCTGGTTTGTCCTCATTCAACAGTAAACATCAAGCTTAGCTTCTTTCTTTGGCTTCTGCCTGAGCAAGAACTTCTTGGGTGAGGTTTCTCTGACAAATTGGTGACTTCATTTAATAGTCTTTTCAGGTATTGTTTGTGTAATTTTCATATAAAGAAGATACATGGCTGCAACTAAATTAATATCAAAGTAACAAAAAGATAATCGTATTGGTTTGGAGATAAGAAGCTTGAAAAGGGATTGATTTATAGATGTCAGTTGCTTCTTCTAAGCGATCTTGAAGAATATAAATATTGGAAAAGGTAGGATGGTTTTCTACCTCAAATATCTTTTTTCTACTGAATATTGCAAAAAATCTTTATAAACTTGTTTAAACCTGTTATTAGTGACTCTTTGCTGATTTTCAAGCTTATGAGCTCTTACATTTTCCTATGGGTCAAATTAAAATGTCTATGATCTCCTTTTCTGTTGTGTTAATTGCTAACAATTTTCCGATTTTATTCACGAAATCTGGATTAGCAATGATATCTCAGAATTTATAAATTTTATGGAAAATCCCAAGAGGTTTCCGACAAAATAATTATTTCTTTTCTAAAAATTTTCATTATTTCTTCAACATCCAACAGATATCATTTACATTATTCTTTTGCCTTGCTAAGAAAATATTCGGACATTTAAAAAATCTAGCTAGGGTTACCGAGACGTTTAAAGAAAGTTAAACAGCCTTACCTCATTATAATTTTCATCTTGGGATTGTGCCTGTTACTCTGCTTGATGTAGGGCTGTTGTGAGATCCTTGGGTGTGATATTTGTCGAACTTACTTGTGTACCATTAATTGCAATTCCCTTCCTGAAAAGTCAAGAACTTCTGGAACTAATTCAGTGATGATCTCTTGCTTTTAAATTATCTTAAATTTGATTTGGGGACTGGATGCCAATTTGCATATCTTGGTTTCATATAAAATCCCAGCTGCATTTTATGAAATTCGATGTTATTCCCAAGAGTATCATTTTTGAGCTGTCATTGCCCACTGAATCACAAGAATCTGGCTTTTTTCATTTCTTGAGCTATATGGCTTCTTCTTGATTCACTTTTATCTAATTTCTAGTTTCGTCGTGACGAGTCACTTGCGCTTAAAACTTGTATTTGCTGATTTCTTTGTGCATTTAAACTTTCAGCTCTTCTTTTTTACTTTGGCTTGAAGCTTCACAAGATGAGATTTATCAACAGAATTCTGTTCTCAAAGCCGCATAGCATTTCTTAATGCTTTATTCCTTGTCTCAGAGCTCTTTTTTGATGGCAGCGTTGCTTGAGTTATTGGACATTCCAGGAGTTGGGCATGAAAAGGTCTAGAAGGCATAATATCTTCATCAACCTTTACTTCTTAATCTGAACCCTTTTTTAGTTTTTATAAGAGTGCCCAAAGCTGATGCTATTCTCTGGCTTATTTCTAGCAACTCTCCTTCACTGCAGCATTAATTTTATGCGATTTCAATTTTGTCAAGATTTTTGGCGACAACATCAAGCATTTCTTTTTCATTTTCTGGATATTGAGTGATCTCTGAAAGAAGTTTAGTATATAGACAAAAATTGGACTTTTTTTTTGGTGCTGAGAAGCTCGTGGATGAGAGTTTGAATGGCGAGAGGCTGGGAAGACTGAGCATTAAGGTTTGAAACACTCATTGATTGGGATCGGTTTTGGGGAAGGAACTTCATTTTGGCAAGATTATTTGTCGGAAATCAAATAGATGATATGCTTTCCATCTGACTTCTGCAGGATTTTGTTTAATTGTAGCAATAAAAATCTCTTAAAAGTATCTCGGTTTTCTTGAAAAAATTGCTCATCGATCCAAAAATGTCCTCGCCCCTAGCAGGAGATGCACTGCACTTTCTGTGATGACCCAAAATTGTAAGCAGACTCATAATTTATTTCTGGCAAATGTGAAGAAATTAACGTTGTTAGCCGTCATACATGCATCGAACAATTCTTCACAATTTTGAAGGCTGATCTGCATGCTTTTCTTTTATTGCATTTTTCACCGCAGTGGCTGGGCTGGGCTGAGCTGTCTTATTACTTCTATGATGTTTTGAGCATTGGATTGATATTTTTTCTTGAGATAGCTGTCTTTTCTAAATTCTGAAGCTCATTTTTATGAGAAATTAAAAAGTTTTATATATGCAATGAGTAAGAAACAGAATCATTGATGAGTGACTGGATTAAATCTCCAATTCTTGCAAACAATCCATGCGAGACTGCTTTTCTAAATAAAGCATTAGGCTGACTTCAAGGAGCTTTGGATATCATATATGCTTTTTTGTTTTGTTTTGAGAGATATTTCAAATCAATTTCTCGAGAATATTTATTTTTAAAAATAATTTATTATTTTCAATATATATTCTGGACCATTTCCTATATTTCACATTATTCCATTGCTAACAATCAAGGATAAGTCATTGCTTAAATGCAAAAAATTGGTTTTTGTTTAATAATGAAGTAGATAAAATGAAGTTAAAACTGCAAACTTCATATTTTAAAATTAATAATTTAACATAACATTCCCAATTTAGCTTACTTTTCTCTGCAAAATCTTTGAAAGATGATTGAGAGTCTATATAAAAACAGCTGTTTTTGAGCAA
>CATKHM010000436.1:0-19158 GCA_949751825.1 Blepharisma undulans
CCAAATCAACTTTGAAAACATCATCATAAAAAACATCACCTGATTTTCCACCAAAAATCAAAATTTTATCATCATAAAGACTGATAACTCCTGGGCTCATTCTTTTACCAATATCTATATTGATTTCATCTCATTCATTTTTAGCTTCATAAAACACTTCAACTGTTCTTATATCAGAATTTCCACCAAATAAATAAATTTTATCAAATAAACATGATGCTGCTGCAGACCATCTAGGAGTTTTTAAAGATGGCATCGCTTTTCAACTGTCTGATTCAAAAATTTCTACTGAACTGGACGCTTTATTATTTGATTTCCCACCAATTACTACAGGGCAGCCTTTGAAAAGCACACAGAAATGCCAATATCTCCCAATATTTAAATTTGGTTTAGCTAAAAATTGGCCATTTGTGGTATTAAGAAGCAAGCATTGTTTTTCGCTTTGGTCCGTAATACCTCCTGTTATCATGATTTCATGAGGACTAACAAATAGAAATCTTGATTGATGAGCAATAGGTAACTAAAAGAAGATGCACTTGCCCTATCAGCTTTAACGACTGGGCAGGAATTGTTTTCACTTTTAACATATAGAAAATAAGCTGAAAAAGTGTTCAATAAATAGCTGAAAAATGAAGTTTTCAATGTGATTTTTTTTTCATATATTATGCACATTTTTGGTTTCTACGATTCTTGGAGGATGAATTTCATTGATGATATGTACTGAACAGGCTATATCATTTATCAGTATATATTCCAAAGGACTATAAAAGTTTTTACTTATAATTGGTTCACTTATTTTTTGGATTATTTTTTCACATTGGTTTAGGATTGCGTTCATTTCTTCAATCAGTCTATCATTTGTTTCAATAATTTTTTCCTCAATAATTTTTCTTGTTTCTGCATTGGCTTTATCTTTGATTTTCTTGGCTTCTGATTTTGCCTCGTTAATTTTATTTATAAGGCAGCTGTAAGCTTGAAAATTGAGAGATTTTAGATATTTTATTTCATGGTCTTCATAAGAACATACAAGAGTGTGATTATAATAGTCATTTTCACACCATAAAAAAGTTTGGCTGTTGCAAATACATAAGAGCGTAGGAATTTCTTGACAATTCGGATTCGAGCACCTTTGCATAATTTATTAAAATTAAATTTTTGGCTTATAAGACAAAGATTACAAAAATATCTAAATCAGCATAATGATAGGAAAATTCAGTAAATTATAAAAATAGCAGAGAAAGCCAAGAAGACAACAAACAAAACGACTGTTGGCATATTAAAATATTGCAATTCAATATTTTAGCTAATGCTTTAAATCATAATTATTTGGTATTTTATAGAATCATTTTATAATAAATTTTCAATGGAAATCCAATGCTCATATGCTAATTGCATTGCTGAACCTTTTGTAAAATGCTCATGTTCTGATGAATTTCCTGTATTTTGTAAAGAACACATCCTCGATCATATAGAAAGCGTTAATAAACTGCATCGCACGGAAAAAATTACAATTTTAACCCGAGAGGAAATCAAAAGGAATAGAATAGAGACTGTTAAAAACTGCTATAATGCTTTTATATCAATTAAAACCAGCCTTATAGAGAAAGTAGAAGCACTTTTTCAACCAAAAATAAACAAATTCTTAGAAAGGATTGATTCCAGTATTAGAGATATCAAAGAAATTAAAAATTATTTAAAAAATGATCAAATGGAAAGTTTTTACGAAAAATTTAATACTAAATTTGAAGAAGCTTTATCAAAATACGAGAAAATTTCACAAGAAATAGAAACTGATATCAATTCTATTGAAGATGTTGCAATTTTAAGTAAAGGAAATTCTTGAAATTATAAAATAGGAGAAGAAGAAAAAGATTCAGACTATAGGAAGCTTACTAGTGAAGTAAAACCATTAAAAATTGATGAGCTTTATTCCTACACAATTTTATGATTTTTAGATCACTTTGATGAAAAAAATTTAATAAACAGTTTTTTTAATTTGACCAATTTTTGCGATAAAGAAAAAATCCTTGAATATATAGTCAAAGAATTGACTGATGACCATAAGGAATTGCTTTATAAAATCATAATTATGACAAGAGAAAATAAAGAATTGGCTCAAGCAGGATCAAACTCTATGTCTATTTTGGTCAAAGCAAATTATTCTTTTGATAAAGTAGATTTATCAGGAGTTTGCATACCTCTAGCAAATTTATCATATGGAGTATTCTACAAAACGAAATTTGAAAATTCAGATTTAAGCAGTTGCAATTTGTCATGTGCACAATTTTTAAATGTTTCTTTGAATAATGATTTACCAGTCATTGATCAAGATAGAGAAGCCCAACCATTCAAAATACACTCAATAGAAATATCTCATAGTGAGTCATGGATTTCAGTATGCCAAAAAGACCGAATCACTATATATGATGCATATAATTCAAAAATTAAAAAAGAATGCTATCACGAATCCATTAATTTTTTTCTTCAAATAGTTTCATGGTCATATGATGATAAATACCTAGCATCATGCGACTGGTTAGGCACAATTTTTATATGAGAATGGGATGATTCAAATTATTTTAATAAATTTATAGAGAGCATTCCGCCAATCCAAACCTCTTTAACAAAAGTTTTATGGGCGCCAAATGACTATAGAATTGCATCATGTAGCTGCAATGGTATCATAAAAATATGAAATGGCATTACAAAAGAAAACATTTTTGAAAATCATGATGCGTTATTCATAACTATTTTAGCATGATCTAGTTTCGGGTCTTATTTAGTATATTATTGTGGAAGTGAAATATTATACATATGAGACTCAAAAACTAACTCTCTTATCCTATCTCATAATGCTAGTGAGTTGTATGCACTCGAATGAATTTACAATGAAAAATATTTAGTGTTTGGAGGAAAATCTAAAACTATTGGCATTTTAAATATTTCAACTGAAGAAATTTTTTCATTTTCTAACAATAGTTATTCATATATTAGATCACTCAAATGAATGGATACATTATCACTTTTAGCTGTAGGAGATTTTGAAGGAGCAATTCACATATGGAGTATTAGTGAATCAGACAAACAAATTTCGCCTTTTTCAATTCATATTGAGCTTTTTATTTTTTGTCACTCAAATGATGTTTCATCGTTATCTTGGTCATCGAAAAATCATTTATTTGCATCAGGGAGTGCGGATGGAACTTTAAAGGTTTGAAAAATAAATTATGAAGAAAAACAAAGTCGAAATGCAGACACAGAAGAAACTTGTTCTATAGGAGAGTATCCTGAAACTACTAACTCAAATAAAATTCAATTTATTGAAATTTTAATATGAAGCTCTAAGGCTTCTCATTTTATACAAGCAAAAGCAAAAAAAATAAATGATTTTCATTAATCTAGATTTATAAATTAAATTTAATTAAAGGATTTTTATTTTTAATTCCATTTTAAAATTATTTCTTCTTTCAATTCCCAACTAACAAAATCATTAATAAACTCAAAATTGATCGGTGAGAAAAATTTTCCATCTCTATAAATATGATTTCCATAAGTAATTTTTCCTTTTGTTTCCAAATTAAAAATTTTCGAATAGTTATGATTTTTAGTATCCACTTTTACAACCTCACTTAAAGGTGTAGAAGGATTTGCACAGCCTCCAAAAATTAGAATAAAATCTTCACAAATTGCCATTAGTCCTGGACTTATTCTTTGTGGAAACGGCATATTCCACTTTATTTCTTCCCATTTATTATTGTCTTCATCAAACACTTCACAATAGTGGTCAAGATTTCCTCCCACAACATAAACCTTTCCAAAATGCGATGAGGCAGCTGTGCAGCTTCTTGGATAATTTAGTGGCTCTATATCATATCATTTTCCATATTTTAAGCTTTCAACAGTTTTTAAAGGTAATTTATTATGTATGCCTCCTATAACTGTTGGAAATCCTTTAATAAAAACCATGGAATGCCAGTATCTTTCGTGGTTTAAGTCGCATTGAGATAATAATTCTTGATTATTTATGTTAAAAATTTGACTCCTTTTTGGATATTTTAAACCTCCAGTAAGTAATATTTCATTTGGACTGATAAGCATAACTCTTTGAGATGGTTCAAAGTCAGACGCATCATATGTTTCACCTTTTTCGCCATCAAAATAATAGAGGTTATACTTTACTTCGGAGAGTCCTACAATATCAATGCAGTAACTATTATAAGAGCTTAGTAAGTGGCTAAATGTAGCACTGTGGAATGATAATTTTTTCCACATATTTTTACGATTTAATTCTATGTTTTCTATTTTTGGAGGTTCTATTTGGCTTATAACACTATTGTAGTGAGAAGGGTTATAATTTGTAAGCAAAGATTCTAATCTTGTATAGTAATCTTTTCTTAAGACAGGCTTTTTAACTTTCTCTATTAAATTTTTAAAAGTTTTGATTGATCCTTCCAACTCATTATCAATCATTTTTCTTACATGAATTACGTTGTCTAAAACTTTCTTATAATAAATTTCTTTCTTTTTCATTTCTTTGTTTCACTTTTCTTGAAGCTTTACTGTTTCTTCTATTAGAAAGTTAAATTTATTAATAAGATCATCCACAACTTTAGGATTAGTAGGAATAATCTGCATCGTCTCATGTGCTCTTTCACTGCAACTGATTATGTGATCTCTTCAGTGGATTCTACAAAAATAATATTCTGAATTGCAGCATAAACACATTTTTGTAGCTTGTTCTTCGCAATTATTTTCAATACACGTGGTCGGTTGATAGTTATCATAATCCATAATAAGTTAAATTTATAAACTGCTAAATTTTATAATTTTCTTAACAATAATTATTTCATAATTTATTAATAAATAACTTTCCATGATTGATTCACATATAAATATCCGATAACTCTACGAATTCTGCTCATTTGGCAAGTGCAGCAATCCTTGTATAATAGAATGCATTTGCTTAATCCATCAAAAACTGATTTTAGAATTCATCTAATTGAGAATACCAATCACCTTTTCTAAATCATAAAACTCAAAGATTTATTTTTATAACAAAAGTCTTGTGAGAAGCAGTAGAAGGCTAAATAATATTTCAAATAATTTGACAGACATAAAGAAATTTTTGAAAAGAAATTAGAAAATTTCTGAAATTGAAATTGATAAATTTGATGAGAAAATTAAGAAAAGCATTGATAAAGCCACCAGTTGACTTTAAATAGTTATAAAAATAGCTCAGTGGGACGTTTGAAGCTATGTTCGAAAAAAATTATGAAGATAATCTGAAAGCTTTGCAAGATGAAATATGGTGCGTGGCTCCTTTCAAATCTCTTTTAAGTAATTTTAAATAATCTTGAAATTTTATAGATTATTTTTTAATAAATCTTACATGGAAATCAGATGCTCATATCCTGAATGCACAGTTATCCCATCAGCAAGATGCTTATGCTCTGATAAACCATCTGCTTTTTGTGATGATCATATGTTAGATCATATCCAAAAAGTCAATGACCTGCATCGAATAGAAAAACTGAAAATTCTGAGTCAAGAAGAGATAAAAAATAATTGAATTCAAGCTTTTGAAGAAGTTAATGAAGCTTTTGAATCATTAAATGCTAAAATCATCAATAAAACAAATACATTCTTTCAGCCAAAAGTTTCCAAATTTTTTGACAGGATTAAAGGTGATACAGAAGAGATAGATAAAATTTTGGATGATTTGGAAGAGGGCCAAAATCAGAATTTCTATGAAAATTTCAGCAAAAAACTTGAAGAAAAGCTTTCAAAACACAAAAAAAATTTGCAATTAATAGAGAAAGAGGTAGATTTTATTGAAGATATTGCAATTTTAAACAAAGAAAATGCTTGAAGTTATCAAATAGGAGAAGAAGAAAAAGATTCAGACTACAGAAAGTTGGCCTCTGAAATTAAACCACTAAAACTTGACAAACTATATGCCTTTGCAATTTTACGATTTTTAGATTATTTCAAAGAAAAAAAGCTGAAAAATAGCTTTTTTAATTCAACAAATTTTTGCGACAAAGAAAAAATACTTAACTATGTGGTCAAGAAATTGACTAAAAACCATATAGATTTACTTTATGACATCTTGCTTATGACAAAAAATAATAAAGAGCTATCTCAGTCTGGCTCCAATTCTATATCAATTTTAGTAAAAAAAGGGTATCGTTTTGACAAAGCAGATTTATCTGGCATTAGTATTCCTAATGCAAATCTTTCATGTGGAGTATTTTATAAAACGAATTTTGTTAATGCAAACTTAACAAACTGTAATTTATCATGTTCTCAATTCTTAGACGTGAGTCTAAATGGAGCGAAATTGCCAGATATCAAGCTATACACAGATTATCTGCCAAAAAAAATACACTCAGTAGCAATATCTCACAGTGAATCATGGATTGCAGTATGTCAAAAAAATAAAATTATTGTGTATGATACATATGACTCAAAACTCAAAAATGAATGCAGTGAAGAATCTATTAATTATTTCCTTCAAATTGTATCATGGTCATATGATGACAAATTTATTGTTTCGTGTGACTGAGCTGGAGCTATTTTTATTTGGGAATGGGATGATTCTAAAAGTCTTAATAATCTTATAGAAAAAATTCAGCCACAGCAAGGATCCTTAACCAAGGTTCTATGAGCACCAAATGACTATAAAATCGCATCATGCAGAGGAGATGGTGTTATAAAAATATGAAATGCAATTACAAAAGAAAATATTTTTGAAGAACATCATGATGTTTTAATAACTGCTTTGGCATGATCTAATTTTGGGAAATATTTAGCATATTATTGTGGAAACATGAATGAAACGTTGTGAATATGAAATTCAGAAACAAATGAGCAAATTTTATCTCATAAAGCCAGTGAGTTATATGCATTAGAATGAACTCATAATGAAAAATGTTTAGTATTTGGCGGAAAAGAAAAAACAATTTCCATTTGAAGAATTTCAACTGAAGAAATATATAAATTTTCTAACAAGAGTGAGTCACCTATTAAAGCACTCAAATGGATGGATACTTTATCACTTTTAGCTGCAGGCGATTTTGATGGCTCAATAACAATATGAAATATTAACGAAAAAGAAAGCCAAACTCCTTTCATTACCTATCATATTGGATTATTTATTTTTTGCCACTCATTGGATGTTTCATGTTTGTCTTGGTCAGGGAAAAATCATATATTAGTATCAGGAAGCGCAGACGAAACTTTTAAAGTTTGGCAAATAAATCCTGAAGAAAGAAAAGGTGGGATTGGCGATACAGAGGAAACGCATTCTTTGGGAGAATATTGTGAAAACGAAAATGACTCAACCAAAAATTATTATATTGAAAAACTTTTATGATACTCCGAAGCATATCATTTTATTCAGACAAAAGCAAGAACAGACAAGCTTTTCATTCTTCCTGCTTAAATTTGGGCTCTGAATTAGAAATTAAATCTTATTATTAATTAATAGCAAGTAAGTAATAAAAAATTGATTTAATTACAAATAAGTATGTTAATACCTTAAAAGTTTATAACTTCTTTTGGTGTCCATTTGATAAATTTGTTCAATTCATAATGATTCATAGATGATAAAAATAAACCATCTATTAATATATGAGATCCATAAGAAAACTTCCCTTTTACTTCCAAAGGAGCAATGCTTTCAGTCTCATTATTTTTTATATCAACTTTTACAACTTCGCTTAAAGCAATAGCAGGAGTTGTGCATCCTCCAAAAATTAGAATAAAATTTTCACAAATTCCCATTAATCCTGGGCTCATTCTTTGATGAAAAGGCATATCTCATATTAACTCTTCTCATTTATTTGTAGCTTCATCGAAGACTTCGCAATAATGCTCGATGTTTCCTCCTATGACATAAACTTTTCCAAATAATAATGTGGCTGCGGGAGAACTTCGAGGATAATTTAATGGTGGAAGATCATATCATCTGTCATATTTAAAGCTTTCTACTGTTTTTAGTGGTATTTTATTGAAGACACCTCCTATAACTGTTGGAAAGCCTTTGATAAATGTGAGACAATGCCAATATCTTTTATAATTTAGGGAGTTTTTTTGTGTTAAGAGCTTATCTTTTATGTTGAAAATTTGACAATTCTGAGGCTTCTTATAACCGCCAGTAATCAAAATTTCATATGGACTGATAAGCATCATTCTTGAAGCTGGCTCAATGAAATCATCATAAAAATTTTCTATTTTATCGCCATCAAAATAAATAAGACTAAACTTTTCTTCTTCAGGGGCTTTTATAATATCAATACAATAGCTATTGTAATTATTTAATAAGTGGCCAAATGTAGCTCTATGAAACGAGACACTTTCCCACATGTTTTTGTTGTCTAATTTTATATCTTCTATTTTAGGAGGCGTCATTAGACTGATAATTCTTTCAGTATAAGAAGGATCCTTGTTTATAAGCAAAAATTCCAAATGGCTATGATAATCTTTTCTAAAAATAGGCTTTTTTGCATTTTCTATTAGATTTTTGCATGTTTTGATTATTCCTTGTAGCTCACTGATAAGCATTTTTCTTGCATGAGATATACTGGATAGAACTTTTTTATAATAAATTTCTTTCTTTTTTATTTCTGCTTTGCAAATTTCTATTTGCTGATCCGTTTCTTCTATGATCAAATCCAATTTTTTGATAAAATTATCCAATACTTTAGGGTCAGTTGGAATTATTGGCTGCATTTCATGAATTCTCTCACTGAAACTGAATATGTGTTGCATTGAGTGCTTCTTGCATAAATAATATTCTGAATTACCACACAAACAAACGTTTATAGCCTCTTCACTGCATTTATCTTCAGCGCATACTGTAGGGTGATAGTAATCGTATTCCATAATAAGTTAAATATTATTAAGAATTTTTGGTCAAATAACTATAAAAAAAGCCTTAAAAGTAATTTTTGCAAAGGAAGATAATTCAATTTAATTATTATTTAATTTTTGTACAATTTATCTCAATTTGGAGAATTCGTCTATAAAAATGCCTGAGTTTGGAACTAACTATAAAAGATTTATTAGTATTATGAGCTATCTCATCTATGATTCTGCTTTATCAAATACCATTTGTTGAAATTGAAATTAAAATCTAAATACCAAGAAAAAGAAAAGAAAAAAACTTTCAGACTCATTAGCGATACTAACTTTTAATTAAGAACATGAAAGCCTATTTAAATTTTCTAGCATGTTTTCAAATACGATTCAGAGAGCCAGCAATAAATCTTGACATATACTTGACACAAAAATACCTGAATATCATGGCTTACTTATAAATAGTTTTTTTATGATTTATTCGCATATAAAATGTCCGACAACTCTATAGAATTCTGCTCATTTGATAACTGCAGTAATCCATGCATAATGGAATGTATTTGCTCAAACCCACCAAAATCTTATTGCAGAATTCATCTAATTGAGCATATAAAATTGCCTTTTCTGAATCATAAAACACAAAAACTTACTTTTTATGACCAAAAAGTCTGGCGAGAAAAAGTGGAAGGCTTAAATAATATTTCAAATGACTTAACAGCCATAAAAGAAATTTTCAAAGAAAAATTGAAAAATCTTTTGAAATTGAAAATTGATGAATTTGATGAAAAAATTCAGAAAAATATTGATAAAACTAAGCACTTGACTGAGTTTTTGACTGTAAATAGTTACAAAAATAGCTCAGGGGTGACGTTTGAGGCTAAGTTCGGACAATCTTATGAAGATAATCTGAAAGATTTGCACGATGAAGTATTAAATATAAGGCAGATTGTTGACGATATAGCAGATCTGGGTATCATTTCTGCAAATTCCCTTTGGAGAAACAAAGTTTATAAAGAAATGGAAAACTCAGACTATAAGACCTTATGCAATGAAATAACTCCTTTAAAGATTGATTTTTTATACTCCCAAACAATTCTCAATTTTTTAAATTTTCTTGAAAAATTCAAAGATTCAGAAGCTGATCTCTATGACAATCTTATAGACCATTTCTTCAATAAATCTAATTTTTGTGATAAAGAAATAATTTTATCAAACACAGCTGAAAATTTATCAATTAAAAATCAAGAATTACTGTATAATATTGTGTGCCTTTCAAGAAAAGATCGTTCCATAATTCAATCAGCTTCCAATTCTTTTTCAATTTTAGCGAAATCAAATTATTCCTTTGAATTTAGTGATTTTTCTGATGTAAAAATTCCTCATGCAAATTTATCACACAGAGTTTTTTATAGGACAAAATTTAATGGTGCCGATTTAAGCTATTGTGACGTTTCGAATAGCCAATTTATAAGCTGCATTGTGGATGGTATAAATTTAACTGGAATTACTCAATCAATTTCATCTGAATCAATCAGAATTGAATGCGTAGCAATTTCTCATAACGAATCATGGGCTGCAGCTTCTCAGCCTCGCAAAATCTTGGTATATTCTTCAAGCTCTCCAAAAGACCCTATAAAACTGTCGCATTCTGATATTTCTTGCATTGCAAAATGTGTAAGCTGGTCTTTTGACGATAAATATCTTGGGTCTGGACATTTTGAAGGATTCATGATAATATGGGACCCATTGAATAAAGAAAATCCGCGCTTATTAAAAATGCTTAATTATCATATAAGAGAAATATTATCAATTTCATGGAGTCCTATTGACTATAGAATTGTAACGGGAAGTGCTCATGAAGACATAAAAATATGAGATAAAGAAAGCAACCAAATTTTATATAAGAAAGAACTGCAAGGAAGCTGGATATTGGCATTATTGTGGTCCCAATCAGCTAAATATATATGTTGTGTTCTTGGAAATGGAGCAATTCAAATTTTAGATGAAGAAAACCAAATTGAAATAGGAAAGTATGCACAGGGAGGAATTTCTTGTGTTGATTGAATACTCTATGATCATTATATTGCATTTGGAACTGAAAACACACTCAAAATATGGAATCATAAAAAATCTGAGCTATGTAAAAACTCTGAAATCGCTTTTTCTTCAAAAATTAGATCTATTAAATGGCTCACTGATTGATTTCTTATAGCAGTTGGCCTTGTAGATGGATCCATCTTTATTTGTAGCATTGAAGAAAAAGAAGAAAGAGAAGCTGAATTTGACATGAGGGCTTGACTGAAATTGATAGGGCATGCAAATGAGGTAAAATCGCTTTCATGGTCTGATAAAGGAAGTTTATTAGTTTCAGGGAGTTATGATGGGACTGTAAAAGTATGAAAATTGCACAGAAAAAACAGTGTAAATCTAGATCAAGATTCTCAAGCGACAAGGACTCTGACTTTAACCACAGATGAAGAAGCGAGCCATTCAGATAGCACTTCTGTGCAAGGAACATGCTCTTTAGCTACACCTAATGTATATTTTGAAGAACTTTTATGGTCATCTGAATCGAATTTCTTTATTAATGTGCCATTAACATAATATTTTATAATTGAAATTATACATATAATATTAAGAAAAAAGTATTTCCTCTTCAAATTCCCACGTCATTTGGCCTGAAAAGTTCTTGGTTGCAATAAATTGCACAAAAAAATTATCAGATACAGAATAGCACCCATATGGATGAGAACTCTTATGAGGTAGCGAGATCATTTTTTCTGCTTTTCCTGTGCCTAAATTAGCTTTAAAAACATCATCATAAAATTCTTCACCTGATTTTCCTCCAAAAATCAAAAGAAAATCATCATAAAGACTGATAATCCCAGGACTTAATCTATAACTAATGCTAATATTGATTTCTTCTCACTCATTTTTGGCCTCACAAAACACTTCAACTGAGTTTTTATCACAATTTCCACCATATAGATAAATTTTATCAAACGAGCATGATGCTGCTGCAGATCATCTAGCAATTTTTATAGATGGCATGGGGTTTCAGCTGCTAAATTCAAGTATTTCTACTGAATTTAATGGCCTATTATTGGCTTTTCCACCAATCACAATAGGACAGCCTTTAAAAAGGGTGCAGGCATGCCAATGTCTTCCAATATTTAAATTTGGTTTAGATAAAAATTCACCAGTTTCAGTATTGAGAAGCAAGCATTGGTTTTCATTTTCAGGCCTCAAGCCTCCAGTTATCAGAATTTCATGAGGGCTGACAAATAAAAATCTTGATTGATGATCAATTGCTGGATTACTAAAAGAATCTACATTTAGTTTAGAAGCTCTCATAATTGAACAGCAATTATTTTCATTTCTAATGTAAATATAATATGCTGAATAAGTGCTCAATAAGTAGCTGAAAAACGAAGTTTTTATTGAAATTGATTCTCATAGATCCTGGGTATTTTTGGTTTCTATTAACTTTGGAGGCTGGATTTGGTTTATAATATTTATTGATTTTGATACATCATGCATCAAAATGTATTCCAAAGGATTATAAAAGCTTTTATTTATAACTGGCTCTCTAATTTTTTGTATAATTCTATCGCATTGATTGATGACACTATTCATTTCTCTTGTAATTTTTTCATTGGCTTCATTAGCTTTTGCAATAATTCTTGAATGCTCTTTTATAATTTTTTCAGTCTCAATCATAAATTTCTCTCTTATTTCTTCTGCTTCTTGCTTTACATCATTTATTTTATTTCAAAGACTGTTGTAAGATTCAATGTTAATAGACTTGAGATATGAAGTATCATGAACTTCATAAGGACACCCCAGAGTATGATCAAAATAGTCCTTTTCACACCATAGGGAATTATGATTATTGCAGCGGCAAAAAAGTATAGGATTTTCTTGACAGCTTTGGTTAGAGCATCTTTGCATTTTTTATACAAATTAATTATATAGAATTTACCAAAATAGCCAAGAAGTTGCTCTTGGCAAATAGCTATAGCTTTCGATTCTCAATAGATTTCTAGAAATTCAAACAAGCGCATGAATAATGAAAGTCAAATAAAATTAATGGTTTGATACTTCACATAAGTTATTATTCTTCATATATATACATTACTCAAATTGAAAGCTTTTCTGCTAAAATTTGGTTTTGTGTTACAGCTACAATTTTCACAAAGAATGATGCAGTTTTAGCAGCATTTTGATGCCAAAAAAGTAAATTTTTGCATCTGAAATGTGTTAATGTATAATTTATGACGATCAACACTTTATAACTCAAAAAATTGCCTTTATGGGCAATTCAAATTATTTAACTTATTCAAATGTATAAAATTCTACGTAATATTAATTATAGTATTTCATACCTATCTAAATAATTCATTATTACTAAAAAAGGAATCTCGGGCATAAACTTTTATTATAACTTATTCAATATAAATGTCGGAAAATTTTATAGAAGCTTGCTCAGTTGACAATTGTACTAATCCAGCCATTATGGAATGCGCCTGTGAAAATCCAGCCAAATCTTACTGTGATGTTCATATGTTTGAGCATTTAAAAGATCCTCACTTGGATCACAAAGCTCAAAGGCTCACTTCTTATGAACAAAAAATTTGGGAAAAAAAAATTGAAGATTTAAATAAGATTTCTGATTATTTTACGAATATGAAAGAAATTTTCACAACAAAAATTGAAAATTTAGCGAAGTCCAAGGCTGAAAAAATTTATGCAAAATTTGAAGAAAATCTTGCAAAATCGAAATTATTGACTGAATTTTTGACAGAACATAACTACGAAAACAGTTCTGAGGCAGAATTTCAAGATAAATTTGGACAATCTTCGGAAGAAAGTCTCAAAGAATTAAAAGATAGAGTAAAAGTCATTGCTGAGTATGTTGATAGTGTAAAAGATATAAGCATCATTACTTCAGATTACCTGCCAAACAAAATTTATGATGAAATAGAAAATTCATGCTACGAAAAATTATTCAATAAAGTTAGCCCATTAAATAGTGATTTTTTGCATTCGCAAGCAATCCTGGTTTTTTTAAATAGCCTTAAAGACGAAAAAGAATTCAAGCAAGATGGTCAGCTTGAAAATAAAGAACTTTATGAAGATTACCTTTGTAATACTCTTGAAGGTCATTATTTCAATGATTCAAATTTTTGTGATAAAGAAATTATTTTAATTTTGGTTGCAAGAAATTTATCCAAAAAAAACAAAAAATCACTTCACGATATTGTACAACTTTCAAGAAAATATATGTCAATAATTCAATCTGCCTCAAATTCTTTTTCTATTTTAGTTAAATCAAATGATTCATTCAATTTTGAAAGTTTTATTGATATAAAAATTCCTCATGCTAATTTATCAAATAAAGTCTTTTATAGGACTAATTTTGCTGGGGCAGATTTAAGCTATTGCAATATTACAAAGAGCCAATTTATTAATATTATTGATAATGATCTAAATTTGACTGGATACATTACATCCGCCCCCGTGAAACCAATAAGAATTACTTGTGTCTCTATATCTCATGATGAGGCATGAATAGCAGCTTCTCAAGCTTGCAAAATCTTAATATATTCCCAAAGCTCCCCAAAAAATCCTATAAAATTATCCCACTGTGAAGTTTCCCTTATCGCAAATTCAATCAGTTGGTCTTATGATGATAAATACCTTGCATCTGTGCATCCTGAAGGGCATATGCTTATATGGGAGCCACATAATGAAGAAAATAAGCTATTAATAAACGAGCTTAATTATTATCCTCAAAGTATATGTACTGTATCATGAAGCCCTAAGCCTAATGAATATAAAATTGCAACTGGAGGTAAGCTAGACAATATAAAAATATGAGACAAAAATATAGGATGAGTTGTATATGAAGAAAACTGCAAAACAAGACATGTTTTGGCTTTATTGTGGTCTAAATATTATAATCAAATTTGTTATTTGTTTGAAAATGGAGTAATTAAGGTATTTGATCTGGAAAGCCTAGTCAAAATAGGCGAGTATTCAAATGAAAATATTTGTTGCATAGATTATATTTTTTATGATAAGTTTATAGCATTTGGAGAAGCAAACAGCATCAAAATATTTAATTACAATCAAAATAATTTGGCAAAAAGTTCTAAAATAGCATTTGATTCAAAAATTACATCAATTAAATGATCGAATAAATTAGATCTCATAGCTGCCGGGCTTGAAAATGGCTATATAATCATATGCGGAATTATTGAAAGCCAAGGTAAATTTAAAATTTCAATTTCAATTAAATTTATAAGCCATGCTGGCGAGATAAATTCTCTTTCATGGGCAGAAAGAAAAAGATGGCTGGCTTCAGGAAGTAATGATGGAACTGTCAAATTGTGAAAAATGCGCGGAGATGATACCTTTGATCAAGACTCTCAAACATCTAGATCGATTGACGCAAATTCAGAAATAGATCCTCGATCATCTGTGTCACTTTTCATAAATTTCGAAACTGCTACTCAATATTTTGGATCGCTTCCTGTGAGAGCAGATCAGAATCTTGATGATTTGGGGAGTTCTTCAGCAAAAGAAAATTTTGGGCCAGCAAGATATTTCGAAGAACTTTTGTGGTCAACTGAGTCGGCTAACTTTATTTATTTGAAGTAAATCGTATTTCTAATTGGTTTTTATTAATTAAAAGTTAAATAGCTAAATTACTAAATAAAATCTATCTCTTCTTCAAAGAATCATTTCGTTTTTTTTGAACATGTATTTATTTTCATGCATTGAAAAAATTCATTATCAGAAATAGAAAAGCATCCATAATCATGAGAGCAGCCATAAGGCAAAGGGTTTATTTTTGCAATTTTTCCTGAGGATAAACCAGCTTTTATAACCTCATCATAAAAATCATCATCTGATTTACCTCCAAAAATCAAAAGATTATCCCCATAAAGACATATAACTCCTGGACTCAATCTGCAGCTGATATTAATAAATATTTCTTCTCATTCATTTTTGACTTCTTCACAAAACACTTCAATTGATTTTGTATCACAATTTCCGCCATATAGATAAATCTTCTCAAAATAGCATGATGCTGTGGCAGACCATCTAGGAGTTTTTATCGCTGGCATGTCTTGTCATTGGCGAAATTTATAAATTTCTACCGAATCAGAAGCTTTTTTATTAGATTTTCCACCAATCACAACTGGACAGCCTTTAAAAAGTGTACAAGAATGCAAATGCCTTCCAACTTTCAAATTTTTCAATTCTAAAATTTGGCCATTTACAATGTTAAGAAGCAAGCATTGATCCTCATTTTGAGGTATTTTCTTTCCTGTACCTCCAGTTATCATAATTTCGTGAGGACTGACAAATAAAAGTTGTGATTTGCGTTCTATTGTTGGGCAACTAAATAGTTTATTTTTTGATCTATCAGCTATCAAAATTGAAGAGCAGTTGCTTTTACTTTCAATTGAAGTATAATAGCATGAATAAGTATTTAATAAATGACTGAAAAATGAAGTAGTTAATTTGATTTTTTCTAATATACCATGAGCTATCTTTATTTTCACCATTTTCGGAGGTTGAATTTCATTGAGTATACGTTCTGTTTTTGCCATATCATTTGTTAATATATATTCCAATGGGTTATAAAATTCTTTATTTATAATCGGCTCATTTATTTTTTCAGAAATTTGATCACATTGATTTATAATAGTGTCCATTTCTTGAGTTACTCTTTCAATCGTTTCAATAGTGTTTTGGTGTTTTTCAATTATTTTCTTTTTTTCTCTAATTAATGTCTTTTTGATTTTTTCAGCTTCTAGCTTCACTTCTTTCATTTTATCTGAAAGACAATTATAAGATAATTGGTTTATAGGTTTGATATATTTGGTGTCGTGAGTTCTATAAGGACATTTGGGCACATGAGTAGAAAAATCCTTTCCGCATCATAAAAAAGCTTGATTATTGCAACGCGTAACGAAATTCGCCTCTTCTTTGCAACTCACGTTTGAGCATCTTTGCATAATTAAAATATAATTTTTTCATGAAAATTCTGTAAGTTTCTATAAAATTGATTTAAAAATCTTTATCGTTATTATTTATTATCTAATCATAAGAAACTTTTTTCTGTTCATTAATTCTCCATTTCGGAGGTGTTAGTGGTCTTTTTCTCAATACATATTCACTTTCAATCCAATTTGATCCATTAGGATTATCTACAGGGTATATCAATTTTGGTTTAATATCAAACTTTTCTTAAAATACAGCGCAGCACCAGCATTTTTATGTCTTCACAATAGTCTGTTGCTGAAAATATTGTGATTAAATCTCCTTCTGCAAATCTTTCAAACCCATCCATAACGCATTCGTGAGCTCTTTTAATTTTTGATAAACCGTTAGCATTTAATAATTATTTTACAATATAAGGACCAAATTTGAAGATATTTGCAGTCCCATTAAAATCTCTTGGGGATTAGGTAGGATTCCTATAATAAATTATAATTAATTCTCTATTGAGAGCTGGCTGAAAATTTTAATATAAAAGCTGTTGCATCTTACTCAAAGCATAAAATTCAGTTAATTTTAGCATCAAATAAGCTAAAAGCATATTAATTATAAAAATGAGATGTAATGATAAATCAGTAGGCCAAAGTAGGCTAATAAAAACACTAGAATCGGGATTCAGAGAAATATCGTGATTTTGGCTTACTAGAAATCTGATATTTAATTTACTATGTAAGTCTACCGAGCTTGAATTAAAAAATATTTTAGCTTTTCTGATAATATAGATCTTCATAAATACCAATTACTCTCTATTTATTTAAGAAGCAATTGCTTAAAGTAATGAAACTGATAAATATATATAAAGTTCAAAACTTATCCACTCATATATCTCGAAGCAATAGCTAAATTCAGAAATCTGTTTTCAATAATAATGCTGAAAAAAATAAATTGCTCAGTAAAATCCAAAGCCAGTTATTAAACTTGTCTCATTAATTCCTATATTATGTTGTCAATTTAACTGTAATTTGAAAAAGAAATGTCATTATTTAAGAAAGTCTCAAAAGTATGATTTAAAAAAAAATTATAAATAATTTCCAGAAAAAAATCAAAAAATTTCATTAATAGCATTAACACAAAACTATGAATCCTATACGTTTTAAACCAAATTTATATTAGTATAGTTTTAAATCTACTTTATTAAATATTTAGCACATAAGTTAGCATTCACTTTTTTCTAATTCTTTACTTGTCTAAAGCGATAAAAGAACTGGCAAAAAGAAATTTTCTTCTTTCTTTGGCAAATATGGACTTAACCCTAAATCTTCAATCATATAAACATGTAGGTATTTCTTCATGTACAGTCACTTTTCATAGCATCTCTGGTCATGACTTACCTTGCAGCATCGAAAATCGAACTTTGTGCAAAGATCTTCAGGATCTATACGAGAAAAAAGAAACTCGACATAGTAGAAGAATGATTCTTTTACAGCTTCTGATGAAAAATACTCCCTGCAATAATCAGTATTAAAGCTACTTTTGTCTGTATTTTGCTTTTTTTTCTTTTTGATGTGCTTTGGCTTTTTCTCAGTCGCACTTAAAGCATCGAATTCTAATTCTCGTTTATGATAGCACTCGGTAAGAATCTGCCAAATTTCTAAAGCCATTGTGTTTGAAGGCTCAAATTTATTGATTGTCTTAGTAGGTAAGATATTCTTCTTGATTTGTCGATTTGCCCTTTTGTGTCCACGGATAACCCGACATCGTAAATATTCCTTTTTTGGCAATCTTATAGTAAAATTCTTTATTGTGAAAAACAGACTGCGTATTTTGGATTCGATCGTATTTTTGCGCACTCCACGCTTATGAAAAGGCTTCAAATGGCCGATGAGAAAAGGAGTCATTGAATTAATACGGTTCATTAAGTAGTAAATTTTATGCAAAAGATATGAAAAATTATGGTTATACTTTTAATAGTGAAAACACTTGTTATGCAACAATAGCGCTCAAATTTTAGTACAAAATAATCTAATAATAGAAAATAATGTTTAAAATTATGATTGGAGCAATGAAAATTCATGAAAACAGAAAGAGTTTGAATTTGTGCATGAGGATAGAAATAAGCTTCTTAAGATTCCGTATCAAAATCAGCATTAAAAAGCTCCAAGATTACTGAATTTGATTATTAGCCAAATCTATTGCATATTTCCAAATACAAATATTTAATGCTCTATTTTATTGCCTTCATTTCTCATTTATCCTATCTGGACATTACTGGCGGTAAATCTTATT